>QYTT01082953.1:0-46039 GCA_006980735.1 Dasypogon diadema
CACGGAAAATGTTTGTCTAATTGTAAAATCATTGTCAGATTATGATTTTCAACAAGAATCCGGACTCCCGTTGAAACTGGGGGACATCCAGTCTGGTAGGGTGAAGAAAAGTTTTTTTAACCCTCCTCGAGACTGGGATGAGCTTTGCTCCTCAGTTGGGAAAGTTGGTTTAGGGCTCCTCTGGTAGTCGGTTTCATTTTCAATGGGTGGATTACGCTAACAGTCTAACTGGCCTATAGTCGTCGTCCGATAAACCACCAAAAGCTCAGGGATAAGAATTGAATTTAAAGCCAAGATTAATAGGTTCGTTCCCACTACACTCCCAGCAGTGAGTCTGATCTGAATTCACTGAGTGATTGTTGGAAGTGACTTCAATAGAAGCCATGCGGTTCTGGAGATGAGAGTCCCCATTATACGAAGAGTAAAATTCACTGCTAAGCAAATTACGTGGTGTATTTTCAATGATGATTTGTCCTAGAGGAAACTCTGGTCAGACTGAAATTAGGTTGTAAGTTAATTTCCTGTGGAAGCCAAGAGGCGTAGTTCCTTGGGACAGATAAGGAAAATAATTTTAATCGACTTTCTGGCGGGAGGATAAACTTTTTACTAGCCAACGGCATTAAAATGAGACCAGTACTCGTCCAAAGAGTCACCTCTAATTCTCAGAGAGAGATGGTCGATGACTGGGATGCCTATGGATGGGGTGAGATAATTTATTTTTCAATTCCAGTCCCAGTGCCTAGAATTACAGAACACTGAGATTGATTGCTCCCAACCAGCAGAAGTTACAATTTGCACTGCGTCAATGTCAAAAACGGGAAGAAGTCCAATGAAAGAGGGCACAAATTGACGCGGTATTTGCAGGCCGAAATACGGGAGGAATACGCGTGAATCGTGATGGCAATGACAGGGCTAGTGCCCGATTCCATGCAATTTTAGAAAACGAATTTATGATCATTGCCTCCCCGATGAAAAGTTACTGTTCCCATGTGACTGGTAGTGCTGGTATTGGTGGGGTTTTACGATTCTGAATCTGAATCCACCAAAAAATAATAAAAATCGTGCCCCGATGGCGGAGAAGCACGAGGAGACACAAATCAGTGAGATACTGCCACTGCACTCTGCACTGCTACCGTACGGGGTGCGGCGGTGTTCTGCAATTTTACTGCAGAAGGATATTAGACGTGATTGAGTCGATGCTGGCTGACTGGTTGGTGATGGCATGTATTTCCGCACCAGATTTTCACATCCCCAAATTCCTCTCGGTGCCCCGGGGTATTATTTTTAAAGCGTTCATCAGGCGGATATGGTCGAATGGCCCGGATGGTTAGATAAATGGTGTGGTCGATGGAGAAGCGGAATTATGACAGAAAAATTACTACGCATTTCCGAGCAGACTTTATGATGTGCTTCGATGGATGTAGGAAGCTAGCAAATCCATTCTGCAGTAAAGAAAATGAAATCTGGCAGATAAATGTTGTTAAAATTTAATTAGGATACATTACGACGGATGGATCTGAGATATTATTGCAATTGAGGCGTCCTATTTGCTATGGAGTGGATGTAATTTTAGCGAGAACAGAAGTGCTGAAGGGATCTAACTTGGAATTCCTCGCAATGTCTTAATTGCTGAACACCACAAGTGGATGAATCCGATTCTTACTCAGATGGTTAAAAGGTTTGGGATTGGTTCAAAAGATTAATATAATGCAATTAGGTCGTAATAATGAAATATAATGAAGTTAGTGACGTATAAAAGCAAACAATCGATTTACAAAATCCTTATAGAAGAGGTAGTTCTACGTGAAATCCAATCTAACATGGATTCCTTTCCACTTAAAATAGAAGCTCGAACGCGAACAGTTCTGAAAAGAAGAAAAACGATTAGTTCTAGCGACAAGGGATCATCTCAGAGATGTATTATATTTTATTATACACAGTAATAACTATTGACAGAATATAAATTCTGGTCGAGGACCCGTGGATTACAGTATCCCGCAAGTGAATATCTTTTAGAATTCCTAGTAGAGAACAAATGACCCCACCTTTAACAACGCTGTTCACCAGGAGATCTTAGAATTAGTTAGTGGAAGCCTTGTGAGTAGAATAACAAACTGGTACGGGAGAAGAATCAATATCTGACTACAGGCGTATTCACCATTAGATGCATGCTATGCGAAGTGGAAAAAGGTTAGAGTTCCCAAGCTCGACGAGTTCTGTTCCTACCTACCTAGTTAGCGTGGGCTTAACAGATTTTGAACAGCAATTACTACAGATCCGCAGCGATCTCGATTCTATCGCAGCTTTAAAATCTAATGAAAGCTTCTTATGAAGTAAGCTGTAGAACCCAGAGAGTTGTAGAGATGTATCTTGGTGAACGGGGAGCTGGTCTCTATGCAGAAACCTAAAGTAAAGATCCAATGGCTCGTAGGCATGGAGTTGAGAAAGTTGCTGTCGAATCGGTGCTAAATAATAGACTGATGTTCGCAAGGACTAGAGGGTGAAAGATACCAATAGAAAGGACAACCTTCAGAAATTCCGAAAATAACTGTTCTTGGTGTTCGACGCTCCTTGATTTCCAATAAACGTGCCTAATCTTATCAGTGGATAAAGAAGGTGTTTGTAGAATTTTTCATCCAAGTTAAAGGTTCTGACGGTACACACCCTCCACTCTGAAGGTAAGTACCAAACTCAAAGTATGTAAGTATCTTCTAAATTGAGCTCACAAACTGAAGATATATACCTTCCCACCTTGAGACCGGAGGGTCAGGTCAGTTTTCTAGTGCCTTTTAACACGGATTACCTTGGGTTCACGGTCAAGCAAAGCTACATAGCGTAAATACTTGACTAAGTTCTCTAATCTTTACCAGTTGACGCTGTCGACCCAGGTTATCAGGAAAAGAATCCACCGACGGATATTTTGACATACGAAGAGCATTCGGGTGTATGGTTCCGTGATCATCGTTATAACGCAGTTTCCAGTGATCACCGTGTGTAGCGTACAAAGAGCCCCTAGGCGCTTTATTCCGGGCTTATCTCAACCCGGGCTTATCTCAACCCTTGAAAGGTTTTAGCCGTCCTAATTTCTGAATCTTTCCAGACGTTGCAATCTATATGGTCCTTCGTCGCTAGTCAGGAAGCCATAACGCACGTCACCCGCCGATCGTATTTGAGGTCTTCTGCTCTTCCTGAAATGGCTCAGCACCTTTTCCAAGAGCCACTTTTAGTACCTTGGTTCCCGCATTCCATGAACTTTGTAATTTCCCGCCAAAAAGAAAAAACAGCTCTTGAATTTAGAATTTAGATAAATTTTCGAAATGGTGGGAGAGAAAAATCCAGAGCTCGATTTATGGTGTACTCAGAAACAGAAATGGTGAATATAGGCAAAGCGTAAACCATCAACCTTTAGAGATATCGTTCCCGTCCAAAGCACGCAAAAATGTGCATAGTTCACCCGGAGAAAACCCCCGGTGCGAACTGGAAACCTAGAAAACGCACCTCCGGATGGTTTAACAGTGTAAAAGGTTCGTTGTGTGTGGTTATTTTTAGACATTGTGATCAGAATTAAAGACCCGAGGGTTAAAGCCCTCTAAAGGGTCGCCATCTTGAATTTTTGGGCATTATTCAAATAGAGAACAATGTATAGCTCTCAAATTTAGTAAGGAGCAGCCTTATGAGACGCTTAATCAGCCTAAAATTGATTATATATATTATGTTTTTTCTATTCTTCCAGGAACTAACCAGTAGTCAATAAATTTTTTCTTCTGTCCCCTCTGTAACTAAAACACTTGGAATCAATTCCTGGATGTAGTACAACCGGCAGTTTTTTAATAAGTGACGGGTTCACATTAACAGTCCTCCCTCATTACTTTTGTGCTGCCTCCCTTCCACTAGAATGCTCCTCATGTTAAACATCAATGCTAACCTGATTAGTGTGGCATACACCTAAACCCATACCTGCAGTAGAGCTGATAGTACCATTTCATTTGGAGGTGAAGAGTAGTTGGAGGATGCTAAGTGGATGGAAATTACTATCAAAAAGTTCATTACGAACGAAAAACGCCATATAAGTGGTGGAGGTGGTGCTGCTGTTGAATCCCATTTGACCTGGTTGGGCTGTGGGCCCGGCTTTCTTACATATTTTATGAACATATGTCTAGATCACGTACTATTTAAAAATACCCCCTTAATGAGTTTTGTTCCACAATTTAAACGCTTCAATAGTGAGTACGGTTAGTTAAAGCATTTTCCTCGTGGGGATATGCGATTTCTCCGTTATTTTTTTCTTCTTCTTCACTTTTTTCAGGTAGCAGGGATGCTCGTAGCCTTTTCAAACAAATGAAAGTGCACCAGGTTCACAAGGGGGTCGGAGACTGGATGCAGGTGTATCCCTTTAACTTTACAATTAAGCAGACAACTTTACCGTCCGTGGAGAGACGACTGGATGCACTTCTATTTGTCTCTCAAGTATGTTGTATGCTCTCCTCTCCTCTCCCCCTTATCCCCGTCACTTGCCCTTATGGTAACAAAAACAAGAAGTCTGCTGCGAATCACGCATGCAAAGGAGAAAATTCACTACCAGACTGAACACTACCATACAGTCCTGTGGCTCACATTTCCCTACGTCCCACATCCTGATCCTACCTGATCTACTACAAGTGATATCTACCTGACTGCCGGAATACCTGTACAAAATGAATTACGTAATTGGTTTTGACTTATAAAACACAAGAAGCGTCACATACCACCAGAATTTACATGCACGGCGATGTGTGCAATGCAGCCAACCCCTTGACTCCAGGCCTTTTTCTCATTTTGATACTGGAAAAAAATGGAAAACGCTCGAGTATAGCATCGTAAATATGGCGAAAAGGAATGAAAACAAGGATGAGGTGTGGGGGATGATGTTAATAGAGGATGGCGACAATAGTGGTAACAACAGTAACAACAACAACGCAGCGATAACTATAAAGCTGACGAAAGTCCCAAGGGAGCAAGACGAGGACCCTAGTGCCCGTATTTAACATGGAGGTTGTCTGCATTAGTTTAAATGTATTTTAATTTAATTTAAAAGTATTCGAAGACGGGCGAGGTGGTTATGCTGATGAAAGGGCTTTTTTCCAGTTTACTTTGAATAGTATCCTGTGACAAGAATGCAGCAGGGCTAGGGTAAAAAAAGGGATGGCTTTTACTGATAGTTGCAGTAGTAAAAGTTCGTCTAAATTCCCTTCAAATTGAATTGAAACTTGAGTAGAAATTTTAACCCGGAAGGGAAAATTTCAAAGACATGGGGACATAGGGGTACAGGGAAGGACATAGTTCTAGGAGGTTTGATAAAATATTTCCCTTCTTTCAGGTAGAGGTGCAGTAGGGGTGTCTCACAGAATGGGTACACTGAAGGCACAGGGCTTTGTACAATTCGCTCTAACTTCTCAGAACCGTCGAGTTTCTTGCCCAAATGCGCGTGTTCTCATGAGGTCATTCTGTTCCGATTGAACTCTGTCGCGTTCATTTCCGATGACGTTTAAAATTTTTTGAAACAAAAATCTTGGGATATAGCAATTCGCCCTAACTTCTCATAATTACAGAGGTTTTTGCAAAATTTTGTGCGTGTCGTCAGAAGTCCACCCCCTTTCGACAGAGTCCTCTTGCATCTAAATCAGAGGACTTATACAATTTTTATCCAATTCGCTCTAACTTCTCAGAATCTTCGAGTTTCTTGCCAAATTTTGTACGTGTTCTTAGAAGGCCACCTCCTTTCGATTGAGCGCCCTCGCAGCCAACGCTGATGATTTTGGAATATCTTGAAACATAAATCCTGGGCTGTAGCTCGAAAACTTTGTGTATACAAAGTACATTTCATTTTTAAGTCGGTGGAATGTACGCCTACCTCAACAAGGGTGGTTTAGTTCCATAAGTAATGGATCTGAATAAATTAGTAACTGCCGTAAGTACTGGCACTGCCATTCAAATAGAAAACGCCTTCCCATGTTATGTCGCGATTTTTACTTAATTAGAGACAATCCCCTCTATCTCTCCGCCACGCATACCTATTCTGCGTTTTTCCGGGACTTGCGGGTTAATTAGCTATCCTGGCAAGGTAGAAAAAAACACAACACCTTGTTTCTCAGGGAAATTTTTATGCAGGTCGATGGTACTTGAAGAATAACGTCTCCACCCTCCATAATAGCAGTCTGAATAACAATCACGTCGTACACTGCACTTGATATGGAACGACGCGTATGCTTGCAGGTATTTGTTTACATTTCTGATGTGTAGTACTTGTCGTTATCCTGACCACCCTCTTCCTCCGCGTCCTGGTTCATCATAGTCTCCTTAAAAGGTGCCAGATTAGAGCACGAATTCATTAGTGAAATGATTTGTCTGATTGAAAGGTGCTCAGCTAACAGGTTCAGAAAAAAAAATTGTGGAGCAAATTGAGTTGGGGGCGTTTGCAGGTAGTATAAGAATCTGTTTTAATGCATTTAACCTGAATTTCAAATATTCGTAGTGAATCGAACCAACAAATTCACTTGATGGCTGCTTCTCCAGCAGCATCTATCCAACCAACCATTCATCTATCCATCCATCCATTCATCCATCATCTTGAAGGGATTCAGGTGGAACCTTTTAACTGGGAAAATGTTTTTGACTTGTTTTTGTATACGGCTGAAGTACGTGGATACATAGGAAGGGCGGATTGGGGGGTGGTTGATGAGTAACACGAAACTATGATACCAAGTAGAATGAGTGTTGAAATCCAAAGGGTACACAAGCAAGCAACTAGGTCATGTGCAGATAGAAACACCTTTTCAAACAATTACAAACAAAAGATACACACAAACACGACTTGTGAGGTATTGTTCGTGTTGAAAAATTCAATCGGGGGAGGGGAATGGGGATGGATTTAGTTACGAATATGAAACGTTTTCATCATGAGAGGCAAAAGTGATTTTTTTGAGGAGAGTACGCGTTTTTTACGGTTAGTAGAGAGATTTGAAAATGTGTTTTTAATGAGCCCATGCGAAAAGGAACCAGGAAAATTGTAATTAGTGGGGGTAGCGGAAGGGGATGGGGTGATTGTAAATAATCTCAAAACACGAATGTAAGCTTACTTATTTGGAATGAGAATTTTATTTCTTTATTTTTTAACTGGAAAATACTGGGATAACCATAAATTTGGCATTTTTACAGGACTTCGGGTGTAAATAAAAAGGACCTCAAATGAATGCCTCATTACTATTCCGATCACGAATCGTATTGTCAGTTCGGAGGGTGCAAATTCCAGATTTACACCAACCCCCACATATCTAAAGACGCTCACAGGCAGCTGGTCCTTTCTCTCGTGACTGCATACAATTTCAAACCGGATTAAAGTTTTTCCACTTTTCACTCATTTTTTAACTTTGACGGGAATTTTCGATTAAGTCCAAATTTTCCGAATCCTCCCATACTCATCCAATCCCATATTGTTCCTAACTTAAGCTTTTCATAGTGCAAAAGATAGAAATCTAAAGTTGATTAAATGTGGACTCTAAATAAAGATTCGTTTTTGAGATATTCTGCTCTGGGTAGTGATGAGAGTTCTCTTTCAGTGTTAAACAAATAGACCACTATTTTCCACTTCGACATGTGTCACGTAGTTATTATTGCTTCTAGTAAATGCTGATTTCAGCGAGGAAGATGAGAACCAATGCAATCATTTCTCCCACAAAAAGATGCTAAAAGCATCCTTGGCAAATATTTGAACAGAAACTGAAATCCACTGCCTCAAGTAAGGAAGAGCCAGAGATACTATCATATGAAATTGTCGTGAAGGAATTCTATTTACTCTAAAATGTGGTTTCGTAGAGGGTGGACGCAAATACCACGACTATAACCGCAACAGTTTAGCCCTAATTGTTTTGACATAGAGAGCCATCATCAGAAGTCAAACAGCAAGCGCAAAAGTCAAGAAACTATTTCCGTTTGGAACTGTGGATTTTATTTGCTCAGGTTAAGTCGTCTGAAAGGAGGGTATAACATGTTCTAAAGAATCGAAAGGAGGTCATATCTCGTTTTTAATATCTCTCATTGAGAGATTGTGTTGGGATAACCACTGAAAAGTGAACACTGCACAAGCAATGATGATGAAGGGGGCTGGGAGGAAGAATATACAATCAGGTGGAGCAGTGAATACCATCTTGAAAATACTGTCCACTAAGGGATGATCATATACTGCTATTGTGGGGCTGTGTTTTCCTCTTAATGCTGGTGTGATTAGATAGAATTGCACATAGGTAGGATCTGCAGTTGTCCTAGTTTTTGTCTAAAGAATTGTGTTGCAGTGTGAAGAGTTGTGAGATTAACCAGCCAGAGAATGACGTATTGGAACTTGTATGTAGTCTTCGATTTCTTAACCGTACTAGCTTTCTTTGAAGGTATGCAACAGATAACGTGTCGTTTAGGTCTACCATTATCTTTCCACCTCTACACATACTAAACGCAGAGGCAGCAATTCAAAATCGCTCCGAAATAGCAAAAGCATCCCCTTTCCACTTAGTCCTTTCGTGCTCAGGTTCGAGGAATTTTAAAATTTGGTACAATTTGGGTGAAAAATTCTCGCTTCATATTTAGGTAACCATAATTTCTCAGAACCACTGGATTTTTTGCCCAAATTTTGCGCAAATGCTCAGCACGCCCTTACCATTGGGTTATCCCCGGTCCAGAGCCGAGAAATTTTAGAACTGCCTTGAAAAAGATTCCTGGACATATAGCCTTGCAATTTGGGTGGAAAATAACTAGATTTCTCGCCCAAATTTCACATATATTCTCAGTAAGCCATTTTCTTTCGGCTGGGCCCTCTAGCGCTTAAATCGCTATAAAAAATTGACACAATTTCAATCACGGAAAGAGGTATTCCGTTCGAAATCCGTTCTAGTTCAATTTTCAAGAAAAGTGCACTCCTGTTGTTTTCCACCACCTTTCTCCCAATTTACCAGATTATCCATAAAAGTGGAAGAAAAATTTTCGACAAACATCCGTTTTACTTGGAGAAGCCGTGACCCCGTGAATAGAACCACGAAGTGTGTACAGATCATAAGGGTGGGTGGTGGGGAGTGATGGTCGCAAGAGGGAGCAGGATGAAGGGGTGGCAAATAGATCCAGAAGAGTGAAGTGAAAATAACTTTACAGACGATAAAGTAAAAAAGTGTACTCCACTGTAATTGGACAAAGTTTGTTTGTTTGCCGTTTGTTATTCTGCATTCCAGGACACAGGGAGTGGATGAGAGTGGGCTTATCGAATCAAGGATATACTCTCTTTTCGTTCAGTTCCTTAAGTGGGTATACAGTTATTTTCTTGAGGCCCATTGCGTCTTCAAGATTCTCGAAAAGTTGAACAAATTATAGCCGAGTGCTTTTGGTCCTTTTACTTTATCCTTTTTCTGTTTGGTATATCGTTGCAGGTAAATGGCGTTGATGTGAGCAGCTATCCGCACGAAGAGGCTGTACAATTATTCTTGAAGGCGCAGGAGCCTATCATTGTTGAAGTACGACGCAGGACATCGGACGATATAAACAAATTAAGCCTATTCGATGAACCCCCGACCGCATCTCAGCAGCAGCAACAGCAACAGCAAATCTGCAACACTGCCAGTGGTGAAAGCAACAAAATCCTATCATCAATCGCTTGCCAAACAGAAATTAGTGGAGCTTGTGGAATTCTGGGCATTTGTGGTGGTGAAGGTGGTGATGGTGATGGCCCTGAACAAACAATCCTAGGAGGAGATGAGGTCTCTAGTCCACAGCATTGTTGTCACAGTCATAATCAAAATATCTTTAGTGAGTGCCTTGCACCAGAAATAGACATCGAGGTAAGATGAGTGTGTATTTATAGTTCCAGGTGATGAGGGAATTGTACCCTTCAGAAGATAAGGTACATTTGCAATTTGGTGACTGGTTCGGAGTTCTACGGAGATGTGTACTTTTGCTTATTTTGCTGTAATTTCCTTTTATTGACTGGGTCACAAACACTCTGTAATTCTCAGACAGGTCTTTCTTTGCAATCCTTTTCTTTGAGTTGAAACTACCATGACAAGAATACCTAAGTAACTAGTAAGAAACGAGGAAGACAAAGAGGACTTCTTTACCTCAAATTTATTTTTATTTTTTATTTTTATTTTTAAGGAAAGCTCAGTGAGTGATTCCACTCACACAAGCATTCACACTCTGCACGGGAACGGATCTCTTACACAATTGCGGGAACGAATTCCTTAAGCGTTTACGGGAACGGATCCCCCACGCAATCACGGAAACGAATCCCTTAAACAGTTACGGGAACGGATCACTGGCCTGCTGCTGGGAACGAATCCCAAAGCTTTACACACCTATCACTCAATTAGTTCAACCACCTATCGCTCAATTAATTCGCCCTCTCAATTCACATGAATTAATAAATCACAACTCAATCCCTTCACTTACTACTTATAGAAACCACTTTAACTTCTTCAGTCTAAATTCAAACTACGACTGAGCATTTTCCTGTTCCTGGGTTTTCTCTCTTTAAGAATTTCCTAACTAATAAAACCCTTCCTAAGCTCGATAAACAGATTCAGGCCTATCTTAGGCAATCACCTTATTGGTGATTGTTTCATCCTACCTACGACTGCGTAATTTCTACTCCCCTTGTTTACATTACGATTCACGCTCATCCCTTGCTTTGCATTTCCATGAACTCTAGACCTGATGAAACATGTTAAATCTTTCCCGAATATATTTGTCCTTCGATACTACGTACTTAAGTTGAGCAGGTTCTTATTTTACGTGCCGTGCATAAACCGTAACCTCAAGGTAGGTGTGCATCGCTATATGACTACGGTAATACTAGTGGCCTTTTCATAGAGGTGTGAGCCAGTAAATTATTTTATGGAACATCTCTATAAACTGCTGCTCAACTTCGCGAAGGAGTTAGAGCTAGGCTCATCAGAGAAGCATCTGGCCGCCTGGAGTTGATATGCATAGTATTCAAACCCTTCACTTTGAGGTTGGACTACTTTTGCTCTCACAGCTTCATTTGTTCAACAAATTTTATCGGCAAGATTTCAAATTTCATCGGACCTCCTTTCCTACAGTTTCTTTCCTGGGCTTGAGATGTTAGTTCTGTAGTTGCTGTAGAGTAGAGAAAAGCCGTCTTGAATTCTACTTTATCCAGACAGTCAATCCTGTTTTTGTAGGACTATCACAGTTATGGTAAGCAGTCAGCGGCCCAGTCTCCTACTTTTATTTGCTCACTGGGTGGTCTCCTCACCATTTGAATTCTGAGCTCGAAGACCTCAAAAATCATAACACCACCCACTGCACTTGCCAAAAAATTAAATTATTTCATGCTTTACCCACCCCAGGCTGAAGGTGGATAGAAATGGCTTCTTAATTTTCCCTGGTTAACATCAAGCACCCTGCTTCCCACTCCAAAACTGGAATAGGATGAATATTCATGCACATCTGTCTTGCTGTTCTTCTTCTTGTCATTTTATTTGCACATATCATTGTAATGTCGACGGATATATCTCATTTTATCCAGGACAGCTATGCAGATGAGGCAGCAACCAGATAACGGGGGAAGGGTGATTACTTCTCAAGTATCCAAAGTGCTCATCCTGCTCTGTTCAGATTTCTCATGGTCGTTGGTTATGTGTCACAAAGTCCTAAGCAACAACTGCAGATGGTTATCTTTTGGTGGTTAGTCCTGGTGTGTTGTCAGTCCCTTCTATTGCGGATTCAGTCAGTTCTATACCTCTTGCGAGGATAATGCACGAAATATAGGAAACTTTTGGAAGAGTTTCAAGCGTAAACTAGGCGAATTGAATGGGACATTTTTAGTACATCTGGGATGTTTTGTGACTAGTTTTAAAGTGTAATCGGTTGTGCCAGGACTATCATGACAGATCAGAGACTATGTTCAGGTAAATTTTTCTATGGGGACCATGTTAAATGTGAAAGTTCTATGACAAATTGTAAAAAGTGATCTAACTCCCACATAAATTGGGTTTGAATGATATTTTGAAGGGTGGTGCAAGGGTTTGCAGTTTATAGTTGCTGGGAACTCGGTCACCAGGTTTCGCAAACACCGTTCCTCTTACACTCTTACAGGAAGTGACCCTACACAGATCTCGGAGTGATGAGAAACTCGGTTTTACGGTAAGTTACAGTTCTGGAAATGGTTCGGCAACTGACTCGGGTTCGGACGATGAGGACGAAGATACATGTGCCGACATTTACATAAGCGGAATACTGCCGGATAGTCTAGCAGCTCGCGATGGACGTTTGCGACAGGGTGATCAAATTTTACAGGTAAGTAAAAATATCGGTAATGTTGGAAGAACCATTAAAACTCTCTCCCAACTGCAAAGATCAATGGTCGAGACGTTTCCAACAAAAACGAAACTGAGTATCTTTTTTCTGAGAATAAGAGTGCGGTTACTTTGTTGGTTAGCCGGTGCCTTTACACTGTAAGTTGCAAAAAAGACAAAAAGGTTGAGAGGTAGCATCGATATCTGTGTCTCCTTTAGGACGATGAATTTCTCGACTCAGCAGTTTATTGCGATGATAAAGAGCCCAATCCTACGCAGTCGTCGTATGAATGCCAGCAGAACACATTCTCTTCGAAGTCATCAAAATCCACTTCAGATATGGGGAAGAATCGCCTTCAGACTATAGTCCCCATCGATGCGGCCATGTGTGATCATTTGAGCCATGATAAAATCAAAGCCCAACTCGAATATGTCAATAAGGAGATTTCCCTTCTGAACTCACAAATCTCCAATATGAAACTTCAGAAGAGTGGGGGTGGTACAACAACCACCACCACTACTACTCCTACGGCCTGTTCCAAAAGTACACCAACAACGGTTGTAAAGAGTAAGAAAATTGAAAACTCGCCACAGGTTAGTTCCAAGAAATGTGATCAGCGAGATCCACCCAAGATTCCTTTCATTCCTCCGCCCGCTGATCCCGAAGTTGAACATATCTATGAGACGATCCCAGAGGATTCTGAGACCGACTCCTACTACTGCTCACCGTATGAAAGCAGAGATCAAAGCAGGGTAGAACAGTGGGTTAAATCTCAAGGTGATGTTAGTACCGGTGGACCTGGTGGTGGTTCTTCACAAACCATTCCAAGAAATGTTAAAGATTTGTACCTAAGCCACATAACATGGAACAAAATTTGCAAAAATAATTCAAGTGGCGATGATTATGAAAATAGTTCCAGTGCCTATAACACCGGTGGCTCTTGTAACAGCAATCCCCTCACCTTTGAACTTAAATCCGAGGACAAAAACCAAAGGTAAGTGCGCTAGGATTTATGGTAAACTTTTTTCCATCATCTTTTCTTTCTCTGGGAATTCAACAGTAGTTCAACGTTAGTTTTCCGTCCGTACAGTAGACAGATGGAAACTCTGGAAAACTGCAAGCAATGCCAGAGGTACAGGAAGGATAAATTGAGTCCTAAAAACAAGAAACTTCTACCAAAGGCCGCAGAAGGTGGGTTCAGAACTTCTATGAGCTTTCCAGTGTTCTTTAAACTTTTCACGATTGTTTTTTCCCCTCCAATGTACAGTAATTTCTGCAACATCAACAACGACGATGACAGCCACAGCGATAACATCTTTAACAGCAGGCACTCATCAGCAGATACAGCCAATGCAATCTGGCACTATGTACACAAATGTGGAAAATTTACATCAGACAATTAGACTCCAACAAAAATTATTTCGTAAGGCACTTTTGCGTCAGAACTCAGCTCCTCAGGTTCAAACAACGACTGCGAATTGTGGAAGTGACGGGGGTGGTGGTGTTGGTAGTGGTGGGGGAAGCAATGCTAGTACTGTTTTTGTAGCACCCAGTCTTAGCCAGTATCAATTTGTGAGCAGTCAACAGGTAAGTGATAAGAAAATCTACTGCTTGAGTGTATGTGAGTGTTCCCCAATGTTATTGGCTTAAAAAAATTTCTCTCCTTTCCCTCTCTTTCTCACAAACATATCCTTTCATTAAAGGAACAAAAGTCCGAACAAATGGTTTGGAAAGTTAAAAGACGCCCAGATGGTTCGCGGTATATCGTACGTCGTCCAGTCAAAAATCAACTATTACAAGAACGTGCCCGACGAATTAACGAAGAACGCAATTCGATGACAACCGAAGACGAGACCGTATCTGAGGTGAAGGTGGGACGCTATTGGACGAGAGATGAACGCAAGCGGCATCTTGAAAAATCCAAAGAACGAAGACAGCGTCAAGAAATGCTCATATCAGCAAAGAAGGATCAAACGCAACAGTGGCTCGTGTAGGTAGGGCTGTTGTAGCCTTCAGGCGTATAGATTGATTTTAGAGCGTTTTTTATTAGACGCATATAGAAATAGGGAGGGGAGACATACAATCCCCACAAGTAGGAAACATTTGTAGACTGTGTACAGAACTAGTAGGACTTTTAAAGGCTCTGTCGTTGTGGTTGTAATATTTTAGTGGAAACTCCCACGATCCCCCATGCATTTCTTTTGTAGCCAGGAAGTGTAAATAGAAAACATATACCTACATACAAGTGTAAACTAACTGTAGGCAGATTAGCAACACTCTCTCTTTCTTCAATTGTACTCAGCTTTGTTTTTTTTTCCACGGCCTACCGATATGGGAAGCATAGGGTTCTTAGGACAAATAAATACTTTAGCGAATTTTTTATAACCTAGTTCCCAGTTGTTATTTGTTGTTAATAAAGTCTGTGATAAATAATCAGAAAAACATACACTAAATGCTGTTTTACTATTGGCAGATCACTTCCCACGGAACCGTGTGCGCCACTGTGTATATTGTTAAACCTTACCTGTAAACTGTCAAGCGGAAGGGCCAGTTTTTCTATAACTTCTTAGAATTGGGCTTGAGATATTTGAGATTCTCAAGAGCGCTCATCTGTTTAGAGTATTTTTTGTAGTCTATAGGCCTACGGTTTCAAATAACAGAAGTCCAGAGGCGCCGGAAGATAGGGGCACTTTTTGTGGGGAGATTCGAGATATCTAAGAAATTCAGCACTATTGAGTGATGACGAAAGCTTTTTGGATCTTCTTTCATTGGACTGTTGCTGGGTGTGTGCAAATATTTGCGGTTTAAACTAAAGGGCAAACTCATATAATTTTTACTTTATTTATTTGTACATGTGAGAGGGAAACCCGGCGATCCTGGGAAATTATGACAACATAAATACGAAACAAAATTTTCCCCCTAAACTGCATAAAATCCGTGAGCTTTAGCCCACGAATTTTTTTCACGAAACTCTTAATACCCTCGGACCTCGGATCTGGGGAAGTAGAGGTCAATCGTTGGGATGACCAGTAGAGAACGTGCGAAAAATTTTGGCGAATCACTCGGCGACTTAAATATGAACCAAGAATTTTTCTCTCAGTTTATATATTTTTTAGGAGATTGCGATAAATATGGACGTCGTAACTCTATCCCACCAGGTATAGATGTTTCAATAAGATTTCAGAAACCGTGCAAACCATATCACCCCCAGGCAGGTTTCAATCAAATTCCATTAGACTTCTATAAAATCCTTTTGAATAATTAACTACGCCACCTCCGTCCCCTGTCCAAACATTTTTACATGAACTGTGAAAATACTTCACCGGCTTCCTCTCTATATTTACAATGCCCACAATCCCATATTCCTCTAAGTGTTTCCACAAATTCTTCCCTTGCTATCACTTCCAATCTTAATCCTTCCCTTAAATGACCGACTTCGATTTACTCTGTTTACGTTAAACTTTGAATTCATAAGAAGGTAATGTCGGCTCGGGAGTTGAAGGGATATAATAAAATGGCAAAATCGAAGAATAGGACGAGGAAACGGAGGAGATCTGGGGATGTAAAAAAAAGCCACTTTCAGACAAAAGCGCCATGTTTTTAAAAAGGAAACAACAAGGAAATATCGGGGGAGGGGAAAACTTGACCAGGCGGAAGGGTGAACTTAACCAGAGAGAACAATTCTTTGCCAATTTATAGAAAGTGAAGAGCTTCACCGAGAAATATTGATGGGTGTGTAGTTGGGGGTTGGGATTGGGAAGGTGGGCGCACCTAAGAGTAGGTTGTTTTAATTTGTTCCCTTAAAAGTAATTTAAACTTTCTGTTGTTTTCCCGTCTATTATTAAAATGTTTGCCTTTGTTGGTGTCGTTTGTTTGCATTGTTTTTCTCCCATCAACCTCTTGAGAGGAAATTTAAGTTTTTCCCAGTTTTTCCAACTTTGCCAAAGTTTGCTTTAGCTCATGGCTTCTATTTTGCTTGTTATGACAAAAAAGATCGTAATTCAACTAAACCTGCATTGTTCCTTGCTTTTACGAGCATCAGTTGTTCGTAATCCTTCTTTAATTCTACCCTTCCTCATCTTGGTCATACTTCCGGGTGGGGTGACGTAACTGACCAACGGGTAGTTGTCGGCACATGTCTCATCCTTAGATGGTTATTAATTACTACCTTATAAAGAATTTCTATATTTCTGATGGACCAGGGAATTGCACAAGGATGGCAGAGTTATTAGACAACTTTTCAACATATCCAAGAGGACCCATGGAAAACCAGTTACAACGTGCTCACGGGTATTGTTAGAGATCTTAAGGAGTTAAGTGCCAAACTATCCTACCCCATCAAGAACCTTCCATTTAAAGAGAAATTACGGAATTAAAATTTAATGCAATTGCGATGAAACAATGGTACGCAAAGCCCGACGAACCCATGGCTGCAACAAACGCTATTACCTCATTTGTTACGATATCGCCTCTGCGCAAAGCTAGCAACAAACGTCGAATCTAGGAACTACGATTATCCTAGCCAGGATTCTTTTGCGTTACTTATGATTCCAATAGTGTACGGATGCTGACTGATACTAATACCAGTTTGATTTTGACTTTCGAGCCTAGTTTCTACCTAAGCCTAGATTTCTGAGGTTCCATAATTTGGCCCTTCAAAGACCTTATTAAGAGCCTGTTAACCTTGTGCCAACGTAAAGTTTCGTAACTCTTAACGGTTACGAATTACGCCTCCCACCCCACACAGCTGGTATAGAGGCTTCAGCAAGATGTTCTTAGATAGATTACGTTCCTATGAGGCCATGCTAATGGGAAAAACCCATATATCCATATGGAGCACCAGAAATGTGGAAAAACCCATATATCTATCCTTCGAAACTCATCACAGTGGGTAATGATGACAGAACACAGGTACAAAAATGACTTTCACGCTTCCAAGGCAATTTTTTGGTGACACTCCTTACGTGTGCAATCCAACAGTAATGTGAGAGTTTATTGTTTTGGCACAAGTTGCATAAACTCCGCGGGAAGCGATGGCATTCTCAACTGCCTAATCAGACAGAATAAATTAACGACTATTTTTATTTCCACTGCCATCCTAGGAGCAGATACCACTAACTGCTTCTTCACAGCAGGGAATAGCTTCAGTGTACCCTAATAAGGTCAGTACATTGAACGTTCCGAGTAGAATGCTTGGAGGAAAGGTGAGTTTTCTCAGTGTTGGAGTGCTCTTCGACTGATATCCTCGTTTACTTTTTTAATAAAACTTTTTGCAGTCTGAACAAAGTTTCCTTTATTTTATTTTATTTTTTTGTGTATTATTCTCTTTTTGTTAGACAGGGAGGAATTTTCTTTCTTTCTTTTCTTCTTCCAGTAGCATGTGAAATGTGTGCACTAAAAAGGTAAGCAGAAAAAAACCATAGAAATAGTGAGCAGAAATGATGGGGGTGAGCATGAGTACAGAAATGGCATATTCTATTTCAAAAGCAAAAAACTTATACGTGTTAAGTACAAATGTGGTGGGATGGGAGAAGGCAGTGTTGACTGTGAGATATGAGGTTTTTGAGTAGTTTTTTTTTTCTATTTGTTTCCTCTTCTGCCACATCCCTATTAATGCAAAGACAATGAAAAGATGAAGGTTTTGTTCAAGGGGGAAATTATGCACCTCGGCATATATACGAGTATATAGGTCTGATTGTGGTGAAGCCTTTATTCGTTTGAAAACCCAATGGTGGATTGACTGGAGATGATAAGAACAATGAGTCCATTTAGGCGATTGTTTAGCTAATTTCCGAGTGGTAGAGGCATTTTGTTTGAAGAAATTAACATAGCTACGTTAATTTTTCCAATAAGTCCAGAGTATAAAAAGATACTATATATTTATGGTTCGATTATAATGTAGAACATTTTGCATCTGCCCGTGTGCCTCTAACAGAGGTACAGTCCGCAGTGAAGTAAGAAATATTACTCTGGTTGTGGTCCTTTAATCCATTCTAGTTTACAAAACTCCACATTAACAATACTATTCTCTAACAAGCTCAATGTACCGACGTGGCATCGGGCTTCTAGATTACGAAAGGTTCTTTTAAAGGATAAACATTTTTACTCAAAATTATCGATGCCACTTATACAGAAACTACAAATCGGCATCTATTTTCCGGGTACTTGTATTGTCGAAACTTGGCGAAACTTAAGTAATCACAATGAAAAGCTAAAAGCGATTTTTGATAAACTTCGTAAAAGTAATCTTAAGCCAACCAAATTTTTCCCAGCCATTTATACTTACGACCGATGACCGATGCTAGTGAGGAAGCCCTTGGGCTGTTCTATCACAGGGCAAAATAGGAGAAGATCACCCAATCGCTTATGCTAGTCGCTCACTTAATAAGGCTAAGCGCCATTATTCAACATTAAAAGGAAAGCTAATAATTATCCTGCATCTATGTCTTTAGATGGGTATTCTAGCAGAGACACGATATGATATCTGCAATATGTTTGCCACTTTCTTCGAAAGAGCGTTTCGTCCTTCTGCCTTTGAACCAGATACTATCAATTTTACGCACATTGGCGACCATCCAGCTGTAGCTGTAGCTGATATATCTCACTTCTTCTCTGACGAAATTACTAACGCTCATATCGACGAACTTGCCTTTGATTTCACAGCGGGTCTTAACGGAGTGCCTCCAGTGGTGGTTAAGTCATTCTCCGGGGCTTTGTGGTTCCCCTGCACATTCTTTTTCAAAAGTCTCTCAGTAGCGGGAGTTTTCCAAAACTACGGAAAATCTCTTATCTATACACAAAAAAGGTAATAGAAGCGAGCTTTCTAATTACAGACCTTTACATCTGGGGTCCTTCAGGATCCCTTGGAACGACCCGATGATTCTTCCACCGTATCGCGAACGACTTAGTCTTCTTGGCATGACTTCCATGGAAAGGCGACGTAAGGTAGTTGATATAGTTTTCATCCACCAGCTTTTGAACTCAAATATTGACACTTCGGTGGTCCGTGGTAGGGTATCCTTCAGGAATAATAGTCGCAACCAATCAAGTGCGACAGGAAAAATCATTAACGTCCTCTAGAATGTATTTTGGAATACTGCCACGAAAAGAGGCAAACTCAACACTCAAAACCAATAAAACCCAAAGGAAAATAAGAAACCTGAAATTTGTCCCGCACATAGCCTTGAGCTCTTAGTTAAAGGGCAAAATCGAAATTTCGACTTTTCTTTTTTTTGGGAATTCTGGCCCTTTGATTCGCCTGTTGGATTACTTTTCCCTCCTCGGGCGCGCTTGAATCTCATCATGCAATCAAGTATGTGAACAAACTTCTAGAATTTCTAGAAACTTGAAATTTGGTCCGTATATAGCCCTGCGCCTGCACTTAAATGGAAGCATCTAAAATGTGATTTAGTTTTTTTGTTTTTGGGCACTTTAGCCCTTTGATTCATCTGTGGGGCTCCGACATCGTACACATCACTTCTAACCCTAATGACTGAAGGGTATTCTTCTACTTACTACCTTTGTCCTTCACTTTCGATTCCTGGGTGGTCTGTAGAAGGTAAGCACTTCCCTTTTTCTGGAGGTAGTTTAATTTATGTGGAATAGGATGAATCGATATCTGCAAAGTGAAACAATTTCCTTTGACTTTGTAGTTTCTGCAGCAGCAGCCGTCAATTATCTAAAAACTAGCCCAATCTTAACTCATTTCTTCGAAGTGTGTGAACGCTTAATGCGGAGATGGGTAAATTTTTCTTGGTTATACGCTGAGAAGTGCGCCTTGCGAAGGACCGCTGACCTGAGATTGTCTTTCATCCTAAGCAAATCGAAAATAGGTGTGAAGTCAAGTTTTTGTAAAAGAAAACATAACTCGAAGGTTCTGCAGTGTATTTTGGGTTTACGAAACTAGTCTCCCTTGTACCTCTCTGAGAAAACTTTCATCGATTACAGGGTTGTGATAAAAAGCGCCGCCATTATAACCTGAATCATTCAGAGTGACAGGAGATGTCTCAAATATCGCCGTGAAATCAATAGCCACCGAGGGTGTCCGACCTATCCTCTCGCCAGGATGATTACCTCTGTCTGCTCAAGTCGTCACCCCAAGTCATTTTTACTTTTGCAAATGACCCCAGTAATAATTTGTCGTTGGTTCGTTCGTTTAAAAACCAGTGAAAAGGGCAAGTGAAAAAAACGGAAAGGACACCAAGTGGACGCACACAAAAACAAGTGAAGGGATGCAAACAAAGAAAAACGTGTCCTTTTTCGTGCACGGCAATCATCCACCGTGGAACTTTTCCAATTTTCTGGGTCTATAGAAGGCGAATTGGTGTAATAGAAAAGTTGTGAACGAGCAAAATCCCAAAAGCGCGGCAATACACTGAACATCGCAGCAGAAGTGGCAATGGAACGAACTTCTGCAGGTAGTAAAAGAAAAACGTTGTATTGCTCTCTCGACGGGGAAGGGGGGAGGTTCAAAAAGAAGCAAACAAAAAAAATGGTAGGGAAAAAATTTAAATCGCTTCTTTAGTTGAAGTCTTACGTCGGAAAAGCGAACGCAACAAGGAAGAAAAAAATTAAACATAAGCCAACTTATCCTTTCAGCCAAGATATCTTGTGGAACAAGGGCGTCGGAAAAGGAAGGCACAGGGGAAGGAATGGGGCGAGCTGTTCTTTTTTACTTAACTACTCAACTTTTACCTTCTTATACAATTTTAGATGGAAGTCGACTGTCTGCAGACTACTAGCAGAAAGTATCTGGACTACGACGATTACTTCCCACTGCTCCATCGTCCTGCCTGGCTACACTCATATTTTATCCGCAACCCTTGAAAATAAATCGCAAAAGAAGCAATCAAAGTAAAAAGATAAAATTTGCCCAGTTACCGGTGAGTTGGTGAGAGCGGATGGTGGTACAGGGTTGTGATGGACAGGAAAGCTCCGGCGGAGCCCCTTGGAGTGGACGTGCAAAAATCAGGAAGAAACAGAGCAGTCACTTATAAATCACAAAAAAAGGATTAAAAAGTTGTTTAGAAAATTGAAAAGTGAACAGTTCTTCCCTTGTAGATGGCGTTCAATTTCTATACCAGCAGAAACAACTTGATATTTTTGTGGTTCTCATTTCCTTCCAGGGATTATTTGGAGGCGGATGGATTTTCCATATCCGATAAATTTGGAATGATGCATAATAATTTACATGTCTGGTGGTGTCCAAGAGAAATAACTTCTTAGAATATTATAGAAGCCCAGAAATTATAGAAATGAGGCTCGGGTATAAATTATTAGAGTTTGGAGGAAGAGGAGAAGGGGTATATGGTATGGGTGATACTGAAAACTTTTCAATTGCATTTTTTCTTTCACTCCAGTCAAATTGATTTCGGTCACTTCTTTTTTCGTTAGGATACGATTGAATTGGAGCATTTTCTTTTTTTCTTCTTTTTAAAGTTTTATCCTTATTGGAAAAATTTATACGAAAAGTTTCCTGCGAGGATATAAAAACGTGTGCGGAATACGAACTCAGGTAAAGTTCTTCAGCGTTTGTGCTTCCGTTCATTACGCTACGTTTACTTATCAAAATTATAGAGAAAACTTTTCTACTTGTTTGAGGATTTTACACTTCATTTAAGGAAAAAAGCCAGAGAGTGGCTTCCACAGATGGTAGTCATTCCGAGTCACACTACTCTTGAATTTCTTGCCTGCCCTCAATTAGTAGAGGTTAATTGTCGAATTAATTAAGCACAAAAGCGACATAAGGCGCAACGTTAGGCATATTTAAGGTGAGTGCCAGACGTCCAAGTCTCCAACTCACCCTTGGTGGAGCGGTTGGCTCTTTGGCGTTAGAGCTGCGTGGTATGCATCTCTTCTTCGGCACCTGTTTCATTGTTGGATGCCTGTGTCTCTGGTGGGCCCTCTGTGGCTCCTCCGCTATTTCGTCCGGTCCTACGACGACCGACGCAATCGAATTAGCCTCCTAGAGGCCACCCTCGGGTGTTTGGATCTGATGCTACTGGGGCTGTTGAAGAGATGTCGCCTGCAGTGCGGGCGGGGGCGTTCTTTTATCCAATGCGACTACGTCTGCGGTGGTTTGGTTCAAGGCGGCACAGCAGCTTAAAATATATTTCGTCTCTCGACTTGGTCCCTCCACAAAATGAAATGAAAAATGGCAAAATTGTGGCATGGTCTGAAAAACTTCATATAAAAAAATGTGGTCGTTGGGGACGTTTTTTGCCTTTTATTCTTATCCCAATGGATCAAATCAATATAACTTCCAGCTCTTGCCTTCGCCAACTAGTTCCAATTTCGGTTGTAATATTCAAAATTTCTGATCTTGAATTCCGCAGCAAAGACACTTTTTCCCCGAACTCCACCTCTTGGTGCCGCAAGTCCTCTCACACATCTAAAGATGTAACTACCTTTATATTTTATCGTGAAGTATGCATTCAGTATGCACTCTATTCGTCCCGGCAGACACATTACATTTCCAGTTGTTAAAATACATTTCCATTCCAGTCGCTTTTCAACCCCAACCTCCCCTACCCTTGTGGGTTAAAGTGTACTGAATAATAAAAATTGCAGTCAACGGAAGAAACAAGGCTTTCATCGGGTAACGGGGAGGAGGGTAATTTGTTATGAAATTTTCCATCATCACGTTTAGTACTATCACTACACACGCATTTGTAGAAGAATCCAAAGCGAAAGATGTAACCCTCCTACCAACTGTCGCCGGAAGGACATCTTTTTCCTGGTATTGTGCACTCGAGTAGGAATTCATATTCCGGGTATCACCATCAGCACCACCATCAGAGCATCACCAAATGCCGCAGCAGCAGGAGTGGAATCATGAGGTAGCATCAGTCAGAGAGATATGAGGAATCATCCTGTTACCTTTTAACTTTTAAAGTATATTGGCATCGGGCACAAGGTAACCTTAACTGTATCCGCATATTACACAAAGGCTGATACTTATCTACCCATGTATTGTGGATGTTGATGTTATTCCAGAGATTGAAGGATGTAGAGATGCTGGGAACAGCTTTATACCGGAAGAAACATGCTAGATGCAGGGGTAAAATGCACCCGCCGCAATGCTCCTTAATAATTGGGTGGTCTGGGCGAAGACCTTTCTTCCCCTGACGTCCTTTTTTTATTTTTTTTTTTCAGGATTACTACTGTATACAGCGGGAAGAAGTGATGAAAGGACCGTTCAGGTAATTTCGTTGACTGGACGCTCCAAAGGAAGCTTCATTGAGTTTGGGTATCTCCATTGTATTTACTTTCGCATTCAATGTCACGGTCTCCATTTGACTATCTATACAGTGGTCTGACATGTGCTACTATGTGTTGTTATGTGCATTTGCTTGCTGCCAGTACTTGCTCCTGTCGTGCACGAACTCATCATGTTCCCCCCAAGAGAACGCAAGGGCTCCCGACACTAGTGCTGTTAGCATTTTCTCAAAAGGAGTAATGAACGTCAACTTCGCATTGTCAGCATGGAACCAACCAACGATCCAGTCATCTTTGCAAGCCAGCCAGCAACACCAGACAAATAGAAGTACCACCTTGAAGAGGAGTTGCACCTGAATTGGGCACTGAACGTTCCTGAGATAGCTTTCATTTCGTTTCGTTTCGTTTTCTGCTGTCGCTCCCTCATATCCAAGTGTTATCCTGACATTTCAATTAAGGTCCTCCATCTGTCGGAGTCGAGCTTTAATACAAAATACCTGAAGCCATCAACGATATCAGATGCAGATAGAGATGATGTTGTTAGTCATTTATGTGTACCTGTCTGCACACCCAAGCACGCACATACACACACGTGATAAATGTATCTTTTTTTAGGTTTGCGTTTCTGTGATAGTAAAACACGTGCGACGAACGGTAGTGATGGCGGTAGCCGCTCGTCTTCCCGAGGGACTTTAAGAGTTCAACAGAGTCTATTTGTCCTCAGCTTAAGAGATTCGGAAGGTAAGAAGCATCATTACCACAGGATAAGAAAAAAAAATCGCTCCTTTTAAACTGTATGTGCATACCCCACTGTCGAGGAGAGTCCTTTAATCTGAAAGCGCACAACAAAACGAAAAGAATCCAGAAGTAGATGAAAAAGGCTGCCGTTTCGTGTAGTATACCCTTTGCCTTGAATTTTCTTCATATGCGCCTCTTGTATGTTTTAACGAATCCTAGCCGTGCAGTTATGCCTTTACTTGAGAAGAGTTTGAACCCCACGAAGGGTGAGGAGAGATTTCCTTGCATCCTACCATCCCTTTAGTCGCAAAAACAAACGTTTGTCATTTTCCATTGTTGCCTGACTGTACGTGTAATTTTCAGATGACTTGATTGAAGCACAGGTACGAAAAAGGGAACGAAAGGGCAAGCTGCACTCATATACATACACTCCTGCACACGTTAGTAATTAATTGAAAGTAGAAAGGAAGTAGAAAGTAGTTCAGGTATTTTTTGTGAGTTAGAGAAACTTTGTAAGTGCTTTGATGCCTGCCTTAATTTGACACCGGTAATTACAAGGATTGTACTTGGACAGGCGGAGGACCAGTTCTCGTTGGTTGATATCCTCTTAAGCCCTTTCAATTTCATACAGTCCGACTCTATTTTCCCCAATTAAATATCCCAATCCCATGCCACTTACCCATCAGGGATCCAGGGATTCGATATACATATCATATAAAGAGTAGTGCGTATAGGAGGTTCATCTTTAGGTTAAATGGAAACTTTTATTGCATTTAGAGGAGCAGCAGGGCGGATGTACGCTTAGAACGATGAAAGCTGCCCGATAAATCCTTGCTTCAATGCTCTTGAATAGAGGAAGTCCTGAACATTGGTTACCCTTTTATCCATACAAAATTCTCATAAAGTCACGTAACAATTGCTTCCCGGGATAAAGGATTCTCGGTACGGTAACAACAGCGGCGGCAACAACAACATCTAAACTGCTCTCATATCGCCCTTTTTCTATTTTCTCCCGAAAAAGGAAAAAAGCTCTCGTACGATTGAAGTTAGGATAAAAGCTCAAAGTGCAATACTTTCCCTCTTTTCCTGGTACCAAGATTTTTTTCCCTGTGCACTTTTTTCACTTTCTTTTATTTTTTATTCGGGGTACATTCAATCAGTAGGAAGCACAAACATTTGTATTATCAGATGGAAAATTTCGCCATGAAATTCACTACGGTCTGATGGTGGAGGCGGGAGAGGGAGAGGGGGTTAGTGGTGAACAGGGAATGTACCTTTTGCTGGGTATAGTCCTTTCTCTTGGGCCGGTATCGGGAAATCGGGCGTCATTGTCAATGCAACTGCAATATGTGCGCAGCCTTTTTTTGCTCCCCGTCCTTAGTGGAGGGAGGTGGGGATAGTTTACACACAGAGATTGGTTTGTCCAGCAGTCGAAATAATACAGACCGGTGTGATCGCCTGTGCCAACACCATATCCAAATTGATGTATCGGTTTAATTTAGACGGCAATTTAGGACGAGGGTAAAAACAAATTTAAAGGCAGCACGGGTGAAGTCTAATGGCTAGAGAACTTAATTGGAATGATAATCCAGCTCAACGTTCCGCTTGGAAGCTGGTGAAGGTTCTTAGTTCCCAAAACAGGCAAGTGCAGTCACGAGACCGCAAAGGACTTTAGACGAAAGCAAATGAAGGATTAAATCATTCCTGCTGAGAATTCTCGGAAATATTCTCGACGCGTCACTTGATGAAAGGTTTAAAAGGAGAAATATTACCAAAATTCAACATGCCAACGCCAAGAGCAGATCGGTAGAAATTACTCTGAAAAACAAAGAATGCTACTTATGTAGGGGTTTTTAACCATGGTTTTGTGCATCTGAATCAACCCTATGCTAAAACCGGAAGATGAGGGCTGAACTGGGCAAAATCAGTGCAACAAGAATGATTTTAGTGCCATCGTTAGAGCTGCACTTACTCTTGGCATTCTGGTTTGGTAGACTACCTTGGAAAAAGCGGTTTATCTTAAAGGCCTCTCCAAAGTGCAAAAACTAGCTTGCCTGGGTATTACGGGCGCACTTAACGCCATAACGACTGCAGCAATGAAACCTATGCTCAGTATTATACTCCTGAACGAAGAAGAAGATGTCCTCAAACCAGCTTCTGGGACGTGACCGCGAATTATACAGTCCTATAGCTCGATTACAAAAAAGGCTTCTCCGTAAGCAACCCAATCAGATATGAGTGGGATGTATACGTATCATAGATCCCTGTCAGTGAAGCACATGTGTGGACGAGTAGAGTCGAAACTGGGTGCAGGGAGCTGGGGTTCTTTCGGGTTACACAATAATCGGAAATCCTATCGCTTGCCCGAATACTACAGCATGTTTCAAGCGGAGATCTCTACCACCAATAATGCTGCTATGATGCCGATAGTGACACCCGATATACAATGTAATGTGGATATCGGGATCAACATTCACAGTCAATGCGCTATTAAAGCACTTGCCTCAAGTATGATCACATCGGGTCTGGTTTAGTGCTGTCGAGAAAATCCTTTGGTCTTGGGCGTCGATTTCAGGGTCACTTTCTGCTATATTCTAGGTCACAGTAGCGCATCGGAAATGAGGCAGCCGATAAGTTCAAGAGAAACATAGATCCATAGGCAGACCTCTAGAATCGACAAAGAGAAAGATCAATCGACAGGCTAACATAATAGCTAATGATGAATGGATGGATGAGACATTTGTAACAACGACCAACGACTTCTGTAGAAGCTGTATAAACGAAAAGGAGGTTAAAAGTATTTAAGATCTTTTCTGCGAATGTACAGGGCCGGTCAGGTGAACGAACAGAATATTAGGAGTTGGGAAAATGGTAAGGTTATAGGGTTCATTAAGTCATGTGGCTGATTTTATTCCCCCTTCCGTATATTTGGTTCTTTATATGGTCGTGGTCCATTGTCAAGACCAGTGAGGCAGACACTGTGGATTCTTCCAGATAGTACTTCATAGTACCGTCCTAATTGTACACAAATTAGCACAGCACCCAAATTAGCTTAATATTTTACCCACTCAAAAATTAATTTTAATACCAACCCATGTAGAGTCTGTTTTACTTCTTAGACTAGAAGCCAACAACACAGAAAGGACCTGATTCGAGCTCCGAGGAAACAGTGCATACCAAGCATCACAAGTCCCAAGATTATAATTACACCATAATTTTCGTAAGTCACTGAAGTGAATTTGAAAACGACGTAATACAAAGTTATGCAATTATGGTGATGGTGGTGTTGGTGATGATGGTGACGATGGTGGATGGAATGAAGTAGAACTGCACCAAAACAGGCATCAGACTTATGTTGCTGATGGTGAAGCCTTTAAAGGTAACGAAGCGTAAGGAAAAGTTTCCAAGTGTGCACCAGACAGCCACACAGCAACACAGCAACCACAGGACTTTGGATGTTGATTTTTAATTGCTTGATTTTTTATCATTTTCCCTAAGCATTCGTTGTTGTATTTTTTCCCCTCCATATGTTTTCAGCGCTAGGTGAAAGCACCTGAGTGTGCAAGATAACTAGAAGACATAAATTTCTAGCAAGGCTTCTCGATTTTTCCTGTTTATTTGAAATGAAATATCGTTTAGGTTTAATTTAAACGTCTACTACTCGGATATGAAGGGATTCCGTCTAACTTTGGGTAGTTAATCGCCTCCGCTCGGAATGGGGGTTTGAAACAAAAAAGGTCTTGTAGTGCGTTCGAAAAGCAGTGAAGTTTTAGTAAAGTAATACTTCTATTAGTGGAAACCTTGCTGAAGTCGAGTTTTGTACGCTGTAACGAAGTAAAATTCCCGGCTGTGAAATAAACACACATTCGGTACTTTTTTATGAACTCCCTCGTTCACAGTTGAGGAATCCCTGAATAAAAGGGAGTAATACTAATGATAATGAGTTTCCCTTTAACCCAGAAGGCGCACTTCTCAGCATGGAGTCGAGAATTATTTACCCATCTTCGCAATAAGTGTTCACATATTTCGAGAAACGTGTTAACATTGGGCTCCCCGAAAAGCATACATTACAAGTAACTGTTAATAGGTTAAACAATTAAAAGGACAGAAGAAAATGGAAGATAATTAATGATATGAGTGACAAACAAATCACAGCAGGACCATGGGTATAAATGAACATATAAAAAGGGGCAAGGAAAAAGTACGGTGCGACCCAGGATTGGAACCTGGTTTCCCCGGGTGAAGAATTCTCCGGCAATGAATAAATTTTCTTTCCAATATGATTCGCACGGGGAATTAGAAACAATAACATATAAGCTGCGATTCTGACCAGGCAGATTATCCAGTCTAGACCTCTCCTTTCACACCAGTCCGAACTAAATAATACCCCAGTAGACTAGAAGTGTGCAAGGCTTGTCCGACTACCAAGTCATTCTTCTTTCCGATAAGAGCAGCCAAGCTGCTCGGACCAAGCATGCGCGTTGAGCGGAAAAGTCTAAGGGTTTAGCTTCTTAGAGATAAGTAGTGTAAGGGCAGCATAGCTGCTCGGATCGAGTACGCGCGTTGAGCGGAAAAGTCTAAGAGCTTAGCTACCTAGTGTAAGCGAACTCAGTACGCGCAAGCAGGAAGGGTCCTTGGTTTAGTCAGATTGTTGTAAGGACACCAATACTAGTCTAGTTAGCACGTGAGGGTGAGATAGCTTGAATTGTTAGCCCGTAAGGAAGCTTAATAAAGTGGATTCTGAGAATATAGTCCGGGCTTGAACTCTACCATTCCTACTCTCTCTCTCGTACCGACCAGAAAATCGCATTGCGTTGGCGCCCGAGTTACCATGCTATCAGTCACCGACCGCACCGGGAAACAACGTCACAACCCAAAATTGCGGCTTAAAATACGTGCGCAAAGTATAATGCAATTCGCAATTAAAGCTGAGCAGTGTGAAGGATGGTGGATAATTAAAGTCAGATTGAGTCTCTGTAATTAAGCGTTGAAAAAGAAATACTACCTCTGGCGATTAATTAGAAATCTTCGCCTTTTGAAGACTCCCCACGGCGTTCTCTTCCTTTTACAGGACTTGAGAATTTTGCTATTTCATTCTTTTGTGGTGGGAAAGTATTTCATCAGAAAAAATACTTGATTAAAAGGGAAAAAACGATTTTTTGTAAAATGCTGCAAAACCTCTTTTTCATCCATTTCCTGTAAGGCTTGCAGCAAATCACTTAGATCCACTGTGACTCCAAAAAAACTCGACACTGTCCACAATTTCCGAGGACTTGGTTCACTCATCAAAGCACACCAGAACAAACATAAAATCGCAAAAGTTCTGAAGGTGTTTTAGTGAAGTTATTCCCAGTGAATCTCATTGCCATGGGATCACTGAAGGGACATGGAGCACCAGCAATTTACACAAGCGATACTGTGCGATTTGCGTGTAAGATTTCACAAGTTTTCACCTTCACCCTATCTGCCGTGTCCTCTGCCACAAATTTTCCAACCTCTTAGCTGAATAATAATCTTTTGTTATCTTAGCGTAGAAACATCTTAAGAAGGGGGGATGAGATTGCTTACTTGGTCGACTCTTGAAAATTTAAATTACTGTAATGAGGACATTACAAGGCATGAACGTAACCGAATCTCATCATCGACATCATATTTGCAGGAAACTCTAGGAAACGTAAGTGGTGTCAGGGGGTGAGCCTTTTTGGCTTTTCGGGTCAGGCTTTGTTATTTGGTTGGTTGGCTTCTTCTGGCTTCTCCAGGCTGCTATTGCTCGAATGTTTCGTTACCTGCCTAGCCCGCTCCGACTGGCACTTTAGAAATAAACTTACGTCTTGAAGGGTTTCCGGAGGTTGGGCAGTCGAGTGGAAGACAAAAACATTCAACCCAACTAATTATGCTGAATGAAACGAGACTTAAACTTGTTGGGACTTAAATCGCTCTTAGGTGGTAAGAAAAGGGGTTATTTTACCTAAAGACCTTCCAACTAAAATGGTCCAATCTCTTCCATGCTCAACCATAATTCTACACGCTCTTGCAATTTGTTCGGAATCTACATCCCCTTACGATAGCACATTAAAAGTTACCTACCTCGACTAATAAGTTGAAATGGCTGTGCTCCGTTTATAGGTTAATGTGCGGCTTTAAAATCATACAAACACACGTGTCTGTTGCGATGGTGTTAATATCTCTTTTAAAAGTCTAAGGATATAAGCGTGGGGTATTTTCTCATGTTGATACATTTCTGAGCCGCATTAATGCATCCCATTCGTCCGAATCTGTAACTGTCCAAATAAATGCCTCTATCACCGCCCTTCAACATTTCGGCTTGTAGCAGCATATCCTATGTTGCTATGTTATTGAAGTATTTTTAGTTTGTTGGGCTTTTTGTTTTAGAAAACAGCACAACGGGTCTCCTTGTCCGTAGCATATGCAGCACTGTAGTGGGACACCTGACACTAATAGTATAATTTTCCAGGGTATGTATAAAGTACCACACACGAGTGCACACATGGACGGTTTAATTTGTATACTTGAAGTAAGCGCCATTTCTGGCAACCCTGCTTGCCACAGTAGTCTATAGAACTGCCAGACCACTGGACTCATCTGAAATCGAGAGAACTCAATGGAAAGGCAATGGCATCGTGAGAGCCGGCACAAAATTCGGGCGAGAAACTCGATGGTGCTGAGAAATTAGAGTGACTTAAGTATGAAGCAAATATTTTTGCGTAATATCTGTGGGCTATAGCCCAAAGAGTTTGCTATGAGTCCGAAAATTCTGGCAAGGGTAATGAAGAGAGTTTCTTTTTTAACTTTAAAAAGGCAGACCTTGTAGACTTGTCGAATAGAATCGCATCTATCGACCCAATTTTCCCTGGTTGGATAGAACAACGCCATATTAGATTTACTAAATTATTGTGAAATGTAATTTTTACATATAATCAGAATTTTGATGATCCCAGAGGACAGGCTTTGCTAGAATTTGCACCTGAAAAAACCTTACATCAGACGATGTCGTCTGATTATAGAGCCTTTCAATTTGTAAATTTCAATGATGGTAAATTTTCGAAACGTTTATTTTTAACGATTCCAAATTATTGATAATAATGATGAGGGGCAACTTCATATCCATTACCGCAGATATCATGAAGAACGCTCTCAAGTTATGTGAGGAATGGAGTCTCGTTCTCGTTATTAACGAGAGCAAGAGAGAAACGATGGTTTTCACTAGAAAAACCTACCCCATTTTTGGTCAACTAGGTTTGAATTCCCCAATCTCCTTTCCCGTAAAATTATCCTCCGCCTGGGTTGGGTTGTCTTATGTGCATCATATGGTTATCCCCTGAGCTTAGACAATACCTTAAAAAACCGAAATTTCATTTTGAGGGGGACCAATAGTACAGTGGTAGTTTGGGACGCGTGGACAGAAGTCCAGCTGATATCGTAAAAATACTCGGGGAACATGAGGTTTCCATTGAGATGTGTCTTGATAGAATTTTACCAGGTTACGCATGGTTCGTTAGCTAGAGTGTTTGGTTACAGAATTTAAAAGTTGGCCCTGCATGCGGTGGTTTGGCGTTGTAAAAGGAGAGGTTCTTACTTTTCCTTCTTTTCCCTTAACATTCCAGCTTCTGGTAGTTGTTTGTTTCTATACCTCTGGCATTATTGGTTGAGTGGATCAATAACCTTTTCGAGAAGGATTTTCAATTATATTATGAAACTTCTGACGCGAGTGATAGAGTACCTCCGTGGCGAAAAATGTGGCCCCGCTAACGTAAAGATAGCTACAGAGTTCAATTCCTATAGGGAAAACCATAAATCCCAAAGATTTTACCTTTAAATTATCTTTCACTTGCCGAAGATATACATCCACACATATCCAGAATTCAGTCGCCCCCTCTCCGCCTCCAAGAAGTCTTCGGAAGTACTTAAGCTGTAAAAGCATTTAGGAACAGCGAGTTAAATTATGCCGCGTACCTGTAGACCTTGCAAATCATAAAACTGTAGACGTTTTCTGTGAGCAAATTAATTTCTAACGTGGCTGATGTCTGTCGCGTATGGTTAACGTTCACTTGCTGACTAATTCCAAAAATCCTCTTAAGATTTACGTGGCGCAAAGGAACAGGAAACAGGTACTACAGAAGGGAGGAGGGTCTAAAGTTTCTTCCATGCCACCACTGACATTGCCTTCTTTGGCAAAATGTTACCCGAACAAAGTGGGTCTTACATGGCGGATGGGTGGAAGCTTTACAGTACAGAAAATGTTTCCTTTAGAATGGATGGAGATAAGTACCCGAAGGACGCCGAGTGCCATGTCATGCTATTAATTTGAATCACTGGAACAAATGTGTAGAATGTGTCCTTAATGTTAAAGTGCTTTGATGGTAATCGATTTACGGTGCCGAGACAGAATAGTATAACGTTGTCGTCCCGGTTGGATCCGGAGGAAAATGGTTTATGACATGCCAGAGGTGGAAGAATTGCTTTCAATAAAGCACTTGATTTATTCGGAATTATGTTCACCGATTATCACTTAGTTCTGTCACGGATGGGGTGCTTTTTAGTCTGTGTTTGGAGAGTGTTCTTGGATTTTGAATTGAAGAACTGAGGCTCCTGCTGAACCCCACAAAATAATGCTAATTAAGAGATTACCACGCATACTAGAACAGCTCTTCAAGCACCCACAATTCGGGTTGTTTTTCTACCTGTATTCACCTCAATTGAAACGAGTAATTTCCTTGTGAGGCTTTATCACCCAAGTGTTCCCTATGTACACAGAAGCACATGAAAAAAAAATATAATAATGAGAACACCCCTCTAGAAAAATTCTTGATCGCATCGAGAACTTTTGCTGCCAGCATACGGCAAAGGGTCTCTGCCCCACAGGATAAATAATGGACGATTGTCTTACGTCAATACGCCCCAACTTAGAAAAAAAGGAAACGAACTTACCATCATGCTTTCATCAGCAGCAATCAAAGTGAAGGTTTTCCATGTCATATGTTTGATTTCGAAATAATATGCCGCCCATGGGGAGTCCAGGGATTGAAAAAATATCGCGAATACAAAAAAACGAGAAAAATCGCAACCAACCACATACTAGGAATAAATATCCATAAATTACCTATAAACATAGTCAAACGCAGAAATTTTCGAGTAGAAGGGCTTGGATAGAAGAAAAAAACATGTGCCGTGAGGAGTAGGGTTTTATAGGGGGATAGGGTACGGGTAAGCAGGGATGAATAAGTGTGAGTGACAGAGAACTCTTGCCACCATGAGAATAGTAAATAAAACTCCACTTGACAAGGGAAAACCTCCGAATGAAGAGCATGAGGTACGCGACGAGCTGCACAAGTGGAAAAAATGGATGGATGTTCTACAGGCCTATGGTGTGTAGTTGTAGTGTATACATCAAGTGTGCTCTCCCAGGCAGACAGTGAAAAGCCGATGAAAAACGTGAAAAGGCATGGAAAAACGAGATTTCAAAGCATCACTGAATTGAACGGATTAAGCTACCCCGGTAGATGGCGACGTGGTGAATATGAACGGCTAGTAACCTTTAAAAGTCCTTTCTATTGAATTTTCTGTTAGATCAGTTGTTGATATGTCAAAAAGAGAAATGTTATTACACAGTACAAAGTATAAAAGTGGATGGACTTCCACTTATTCTGCCCCCTCCGACCATCTCACTTTCATACATCCTGGGGGTCTAAATAACAATGAAACAATATGATTGAGAATCGACTACACAAGGTCAGGAATATGTCAGCACACCATCTCCAATCTCTGGCCCCCGATCATTTCAAATCCATTTTCGCGTCATTAAATCATCGCAAATGTGCTTTGCCAAGATTTTTCTGTAGGCATTTACTAGGTAAACGTGGCGCAATCATTTCAGCATGGCAGACCAACCACTATAAAGGTGAAAACTTTGACAGAGGAACATACCTTCGAAAGTTGAGGGAATTGTTTGCCGAGCAACTGTCTTATCCTCGGAGCTACCACTCAGAACAAATTTCTCCATCTCGAACACCATCCTAAATAAAGCGGAGAATATCGCTAAAAAACATTCATTTTAAGCCAAGATGGACTGAATAGCGAGGAGATTTCAAAATAAAAAACATAAATTATACAACCAGCCTTAAGCTGATTACTTCCTACCCTATATGATATAAATTAATATAATTCATCTCATAAAACTCTTCTATACAAAATTTCAAAGTGATAGGTTGCTTCCCCTTCGAATTATGTCCAAAAATCCAATATGGCGGCCCGACCAAGGAGTGGGGGAAGATGAGCTATCTTCATTTTATTGGTTAAGCGTCTTATAAAATTGCTCCTTACTAAATTTGAGAGCTATACGTCGTTGCCTATTCGAATTATGCCCGATAATCCAAAAATTCAATATGGAGACCTATTGAAGGAGTGGGGGGATTCGGGCTCTTATGGAGAAAGGGAAACATTCATATAGATAGAAAGAGATACGTTGATGACACTGTGGCTAAAGCAGATATGGACGTTTGGATGAAGAAGGCGCAATAATCTTTTGGGTTAGTTTAGGCAGATCGCGGTAGGCTTTTACCTGCATTGAATTGAAGCCATTTCATTTCAAAACGATTCAGACTAGGTGTCTATCGAAGAATATTGAGGGAGGACCAGCATCTAGTACCCGGATAACAACCATATAAAACCATCCTATTGAGATCTTAGAAGACTGGATGTTGTTTGATAGAAAAGGACCACAAGGAAATATCATCGGCGCTTTCAGTTACTTTGCAGAGGCATATGAACGTGTTCGTTACTTTTCTCTCATTTTTTTTATTTTTATTGTAGTTATGGGTGGGATACTCTTTCCGAAACGGGTCTAATGAAAGAAGAATATATCACGTGCAGTTCCAGAAAATGTACAGCGCGCTTTCAGAAGCTGCGAGTTTTTTAAAGGTAAGCTCAGTGGAGAACCCTATGATGCACACAGCACAGCATAGATGGAGGGAAAGAGGAGACCACTGGTACCCAGATAAATCGCCTTCTCCTTTGCAGGATTCGAACTCACGCCCGCAGAGAAGAAAACTGGCAGACATGCGCCTCAGCCCGCTCGGAGACCGGCTGTGGTCGGAGTAAAGTGAAAATAGATGCATCTAGTACGTAAGATATTAACGTCAGTCTAAAACTGTTGTTTTTCAAGAAATTTAGTCTAAACAATCTTGTGCTTGTAAGAGGAAGATAAATTCGGTAGGTGTAACACTGAATTGGAGCAGCTTCCAAGACACGCTCCAACATGTACCAACTCATCAACGTTACAAGGCAGAGAAGAACAAAATGGTACTGTCAAGAAACCACCCACCAAAGGAGATTTGTCGGGCTTAAAATTCGGAGAGAAGCAGGAAACTTAATTAAATTTAATTATTAAAATCTAGAGCACAAATCAATTCGGTGCCACTGTAAAAAGTTTACACATCCACAAATACCACTGGCACGTGTTGTGTATTTTAGACGGCTATTAAAGATTTCATTGCTGCCCAGAGACAGAAGGAGGTATGCAGTTTTTAAGACATATTTCCTGTCTACCAGTCTCTTGGTTCGTGGAATAGCCCGCATTCCACCCCATCTACTATGCAATAAATAACTATTTTCAATGGTTTATCGCTGAATATACGAAAACTTTGGCGCATTTGTCTATTGTCGTAAAAAAAATCACCCCCTTGGGTCACATAGTGGAAGCCATCACTGCCATTATCTGCGTACATCATAAATCGAAAAGAATAGTGGACGCCTGATATTTATGGAGATTCCCCTTTCTAAGCGTGTATTGGGGGGAAAGGACAGGGAGTTTTCTTCTTGTTTTATTGCAATTTACAAGTTAATGGAAGATGACTATTTCCGTTCCGTGTATGAGTTATATTGTAAGATTTTCTGGGCAGGATGAGTGATGGTTGGCACATTTTTTAGGTTATTTAATTTCGGCTCCATCATAAATAGGGCGTAGGATTTGTCACCCAAATGCTCCTAGGGTCTTCTTGTATTACTTAGGCTTAGCACCTTCTTAGGCATACTGTTAGTAGACTTTAGGTATCAATCCCTACTCTATAAGATCCGGCCGCCCACGAAATTTTGTGCGACAGAAGATGTTTGGGTCCACGATTTGGAGCCCCATGTTGCGAGTAGGGTTATCTAGATGAAAGTCTGATCGACCGTTAAATTCACTTTTCTGAAATTACACCAGAAGGTCTGAGGTAACTATTTAACGGTGATATACAATAGGATCCGGTGCTGGAATACCCTCTTTAATTGGTTTGCTGCTGCGATCGTTCTGCAAAGGTTTCGGCCCATTCGTCAAGTGGATCTAATTCGAATTCAAGAGCATTAATAAAGCAGATCTGTAGGCTATACATATCCGTGCTGGAGAACTATTTTTGGGATCTGTCAAGAAATTTACTTCAGAAGAGATTTCACTTAAGTGAGAAGGAAATTAAAGAAAATTGGGAAAAGTGTTGCGGTTGGTGAATCTCACTGGACAGAAATTAAATTCCTTGCAATCTCAATTATTACTCGGATCTAGAATTTTTATTGAAGTCCTTTTCATAAACTCAAAGAAATTATTTTATTTGACAGCAGAAAACTGCTTATTTTCGGTTTCTTGTGTACAGATCTCTTTTAATTTTTCTTCTGAGTTAGAAGTTCGCTCCTAGCCATTCTCTCGTTTGTTTTATTTCTAATTTGCTTTCGTTGGAAAATAATGGAGCTATAGTTAACACGTTTTGAACGATTAAGTACCATTTCGTGGTATTTATACCATGATTTTTGTGACTGCGCTTCCCTTCCGGAAGATTTGAATACCTTTTATTCTTGGTGCGGGCACAATGACTTGGAGCTGTACACAAACAAATGCGAGGTCATGTTGTTATTTAGAAAGCGCGACTATATTTCCTACGACTACACATTTTCTGCAAACAAAATTCTTCGTGTTAATTTTATCAATGACTTCGGTGTGATGCTTGATCCCAAGCTTGATTTCGTCTCACACATTAACTACGCTGCGTCTAGAGGTAATTCCATGCTGGGCTTCAATTAACGCTGGTCGAAGGAGTTCTCTGATATTCAGGTATTCTTGACATTGTATATCTCGTTTGTCCGACCGCTTCTTGAGCACGCTTCGCAAGTGTGGAATCCATTCTACAATGTCCACAGCGGTTTTATTGAGTCTGTTCAGCGTAGATTCATCAGATTTGTGCTTAGAAATCTCCCTTTGAATGACCCAAAAATTCAACATTGAAAAAGGACATCATAGTTGGGAACAATTACTACCTATTAATAGTTACTCCCGAACACCATCACAACCCTATCAAAATTACGAAAAACTTATTTAGAAGGGATGTAACCATAAAATCGCCATAAATGAGAAAATATTTCCATGTAAACCCACTTTTAAAATCGGCCGATTTGTTTACTAAAAAAAGGAGGAAACTATCTACCAACATAAATACCCACCTCCCACGTGAAATGTGTCCTCACCTTCGATAATTTCTGTAGACACGACAAGACGGCAACAAGCCGAAGAATTTTGTACAAAGATTAGATAAGACTAGTTCAAGGAAAGGGACACAATCTAAGGTTATCGCACGGATGAGTCCTGTCTAATCATAGTATTACTAACATGACAAACAAACAGAAATACTATAGGGTTCCTTGGTATAGCGGGAAACCATGCTGTTCGCAAACGAATAAAACTCTACTTCCAAGGGAAATAAAATAGCCTAAGGTAAACTATATAAGGGGGGTTGGGAGAGACCATAAAAATAATTTAGGTTGGGCTGCACAGCTGATGGCATATTTCGATAAAACGAAGGCAAAGTAACTTATCCCTTAGATGGCTCCATGGCACACTAGGCTCAATTTGGTGGCTATTTCTTGCTGATACCTATCTCGTTCAATCTATTTGGGTACGGGCGAAAGCCTATAACGTTTTTCTTAGCCTGGGATTGTTTTCCTTTTTTTCCCAGAGATTCATACTAATGAGATATATCACCGAGGATAAGGATAAGCAAAATAAGTTGACTGAGCAATTAACCATTGCAGCTTAATTTTTGAGTGTTCCTGTATCCCTACTTCTGGACCGGACGAAAGTAATTATTACAAGAAGAAAATCCGGAGGCAGGACCTTGCCGAGAACAAAAGAGTTTAAATAAGGGAAAAGGTAAGGAGGATGTGTTGAGAGTGAAGGATCAAATGCGAATTTCTTTCGATTTATTCCACTTTTAGCATTATTGCGATAAAGGAATTCCTGGCTCTCGCCCTAGGGATATTTTTTGGGATAATGACATTAATTAAGAGCATGAGAATGATCAGACTGTGGATGCCAGGGAAGCTATTGAGACCTACTTTTGTATAGATTCTATCACACGAAAGGATGCGGCAAGCTTTTCTGAAAATTATTCAATTACTGCGAAATATGGGAATGACAGGATCCACTAGGGCAAATTAATTGAGACAAAGGAATGAATATCTTTTATTTAAGAAGTTGAGAAAGTAGACGTGGAGAAATAAGTCATGGAACTACTTATGGAAAATATTAAAAATCATTAGTGAAGTTATAGGAAATCAATATCAAGTAATAAGTCTTAAGGTCCCTTTCATAATTGAATCAATTACCGGGAACTATCCTCTTACTCCCCTTATCTCGTAATGGGCACTTCTGCAATTAGGGGTACATAGGCCTTAAAGAGCGATAGTGGTTCCTCTAGGAATGAACACCATGGCACTCGTATGCTGTACAACTTTCAAAGAAGCGCTGGTATAATTAAGGTACCTTGGGCGTGTACATCTGAAACCTGGCAGCGAGGTGCTGTATAGGACTGTGGTATCAAACCGCTCCCAAATAATATCGTCCAAATAATATCGTCCAAATATGTCCAAATCATGAACACTTCCGATAAACACATCGCTCAGATCGTGAATAAATTTGAGTAGCTTCTTGAAGAACTGCGAATATCTCAGCGAATTCCAATCAATTTGGAGCACGAGGATAAGTGTACTCTAAGGTGGGTCTTATGTGTCAGATTTTAGGAGAGTTCTAATGAGGAAGAGGTATAGCAAACAACTATGAATGAAGAAGACACAGGCAGACCGTATGTCAACAGATGCGCTCTCTTAAAAAGGGTACGCAGAAGCATTCAGAAAGACCTTCGTAACCATATGAATCATCTTTCCAACAAAGCGGAAACTGCCGCTACCGAAAAGAATCATGGGGAGCCTTATATAGAACAGTTTCTCCAGTAACTATTCAGAAAAGATCCAATACCTTATAAGGGAAATCTTGTGCTCCCAGATTACTTGCCGACCTTGTCAGTCATAAGAAGATCGATTCTGGCGGCCTTCGGAAGGTTTCTTCCACTCTTACACTGTCTCTAAGGTAATAGGATGCACCTTAAAGCTTAGGAGATTAAGAATTTACCTACGTACGCTGAAATGGTGGTCTGGATATTGACGAGGTAAAAGGCTTCGAAGTCTCAAGAGATTTTTAGACGATGGCCGTATAAATCCATTCCCTCAATCCTTAGAGTAGAATCTGCTTGGGAGTAAAAAGGACACCACAAGAATATCCTTGATGCCCTTAATTCTTCCCAAATCGCTGAGTTCTCTGAGTACTATATCTGGAAAGCTGCTACTGAGATATGAACGGTAGCCCAAAAAAATAAAGGCAAGAATGTAACCTCCCTAGTATCCTTGCCCCCAATGTTTTCTTACTATATACACATATATCAGCAAAAATCCAGCAACACGATCACTATCACTAATTATGATGACCCTAATAAAGTTGCTCATAAGAGATGGAGGCCTTCATATTAATAATCCTGTAGTTGCATATTCCGAATACGTGACTATGTTAGGCTGCAGTGATTTGGTTCACAAATGGGTCCAGAAAAAGATACAGAAAAAATCTTTGGATGACTGAGAGAGAATATGTTCACTCTTTAGGATACATCAGTGTTTCAGATACCTTCGTGGATCTGGAGCTAGCAGTCGCCTCTAGTCGAAGTATAAAAAAGCCTGATATTACCCCAAAACAAGAAGTAAGAAAAATTTTTAACAAAACGATCTGGTTATACCGTCGTTCTTGTGATTCTACTGTTCGGTAAATTTGCAGACATTTGGCTGGATTCCTGATGAGGTTTTCTTTGATTAAAACACTTCAAAAGCCCAAAAGTGGTCTCGATTTAGTTCAAAATATAAAAACAAACCAATCCCTGAAACAATTGCAAATTAAAACTGAAATAGAACCAAAAAAATGTTCTATGCCCACCACCTTGGATGCCGGGAACTACTTTTTTGAACTTCATTGTCCGGGTTCGTGTTATTTACTTCCGCTCCTGTGTGTACCACGTTAACTCTTTTATGGGGGGTCACATATGCAAACTCTATTAGTTTAAAGATTTACGAGATTGGTTTCATCCCCATTCACCCACATCCTGCCACCCAAGTTAGAGTTTTCTCGTGGCGGAAAGCTTTAGCCTACGGAGACTAGTTTAAGCGAAAGCAACGAAGTAATGACCATTTTTGGCGGAAATATGATAAAAATAGGATTCTTTGCAGCTTTCACAGGGTTTGCCTATGCTGAATGGCAGAGATTACCTAACTGAGAAGAGTATTGAAACACACGAGCAGGGGTGATTTTCTTGTCGCTTAAAAACAACCTCCAAAGCCTCTATAATTTACAGCCTCGGCAACAATGACGAGGGTCGATATTCAGCAAGAATTCATGGGTAGCTAACTGCTCAACCTCATTTAAATGACGAAAATTGGAAAAAGGATGCGATACACGATGGAACCGGCTGTGCCGCAATTCTAAAAATCAGAAAAACAGAGGGACGGAAAAAAGTGCAGGGCGAGGTGAGAAAATTCCTGCAGAGGTTTTTCAGTAAATCTGCAATATCAGTGGAGTAAATTGTGAAATTATTCGCTCAAAAGTCTCACCACCCAATTTATTTTGGATAGTAAAAATAGGCCAGGGGAAGGGAATTGGTTGAGTTGCTCACCCTGGTCGGGTCCTTCCTCTGTGTTCCTAGTCCCTGAACGGCCAGCACTTCGGTTTCTTGGATATGTTGTTGTTGTTGTTGGCAGTGGCTATATCCCTTGTATGGAAACGTCGCGTCGTAAAGGTGTATGATGCCTTTGCAGCCACCGACAGTCTCCCTTTCTCCTTTGGTTGGCTTATGAAACGATTATGAGTGATTTTAAGTATTGCGGATGATACAATGCTTCCGGGACCCACTTGACTACACGACCGTAGCCTTCTCTGTTTTTTTTTGTTATTTCAAAAGCTTCGCGACGCCATAATGGTGGGCTTAAGAGGTGATTTTCATTTAGCTTTTATGCCTTTTTTATTTTTTGGGCGTTTTATAATGCTGCTGCTACTGCTGCTAAAGATACCTATCTGTTCAGTTTTATGGGGAACGTCCCTTAGAAGCATTTTTAAATTGCGTGGAGTATGATGGAAGTTTTCGACGAAATCTGCTACGTTGTCGAAACAGGCTAAACAGGCAAAACAGGATTCGGATGGTGACACTATTACTGAGTGTTATGTATGCTGATGAGGGAAAAACATAAAGAAAGAGGAGGGGGGGGCAATTTTTAAGTAACCTTTTAATGAAAAGAAAACTAGAACTTAGAACCAGAAGAAGTAAGATGTTTTGGCATCACGGAAACAAACTGCACACAAAGCGACAGAATAACCCTTTTGGATATCACGCAACTTCAGACTCCTTTTAAAAATCACGAACGATATAATTACATATCCAAAGTCCAAATGCTTCCGAGAGTGAAAAGATTTTCCGGTAAGAGTGCCAAATTGAAGCCTTAAGGAACGATATAGAACTTTAGTTAGAAAGGACGTGCTCGGGATTGCTGATAATGCATGAACCAAGTGGTTGAGGTAGTTAAAATATATATACTCTGTAGTAATACATTTTTCGTCAGTTTACATCACTTCCGATTTTAAAATGCATCCACCCTTCCATTTCTGGTTTCTTTTCTAACAGATCCCGTGGTCAGTCTCCCCTCTCTGTATTGTGGATTCATCGCCAAGAGTTAAGGTCACGACCAAACTAAAGTCGTGGACTAAATAAAAATTCCCGTCGCAGTTTAAGACCTAGGACGGGGGAAAGTAGAAAAAGAATCAAAGGAAGCGACCTATTCGGAGTGCAACAATAGGATAATTTATCCCGGTGGTTTTTAGGGTTAACAATATCGTCTAGACCGTATCGAGCTCGGGAAAATTCATCAAAAACCAGAGATTCAGACTAGAAACAGAAAGAAATTCAACAAACTCTTTTGTTGCTGTTTACTTCTTTATTTGCCTTTAAAGCGTCCAGTAATCCTGGAAAACTTTTATCACATCCTTATGGACTCTTTAACGGGCGGTGTTTCAAGGACTGTTGACTTTTTCTCTTGAGAAGTTTGGTTGAACGTTCTACAAAGGCAAGTAAATCTCTGGTGCTTCAACTGTGCGGTCGAAGGGTGTAGAGATTAACATCCCTTCTCCGACCCGAAGGGTAATTTAAACCAGCAATTTTTCTGCACTCATGATTATCCCCATTCAGATTGTGGCAAATCTTCCAGAAACTTTCAGTTTGCTACGACGTTAGCCTTATAAGCCCAACTCTATTGGATCCCCGCAAGATAACCACAAGAAAACGAGGCACTATCTCGCCGCCGTTGCGTTAACGAAAATCCCATTTTTCCACAGTGATCCATTCTTAATCCTGGGTAACAACTAAAAATCCCGGAATAATTGCTACTTTACGCGTTTCTCAAATTACTTTCTAGTGGAAAAAGCGTATGTTAAATGGTTCGTTTCGGGGTAAATGTTTTGTACGAAGGGTGGCGATGATGTGGGGTGTATTTCCAACAATATGGGAGTAACCACAGGGGTAATAACGGCATTGTTATATGTCGTTAAGCAGTATCGGTTGGCGGGAAATTTGAATCGCTCCGAACGATAATAATTGTTTTGCGCCAAAGTTAGTGCAATAACACATTGCGACCAGGATCCAGATACGGAAGTGGTTCAGTTCAGATTTTTTTTTTTTGGGTTGTTTCTTTGCAGTTTAATTCGTACCATTAATACCAACAGCCATTCTTCCATACATTCCTCAAATATTTGCATTCAAAATCAATTTTGAGATTTTAATCCTATGCCCCTTGTACGTAGCGTGAATAAAAAATGACTGGCATAACTTTTTTTGCTTTTTCTCAAGGTAAAAGAAAAAAATCCCGAAAAGAAGCAAAAGTGAAAAGGAATAGAAGAAAAGCACTCGGAATAATTCCTAGCTTCTCACCCTCACCTTGAGGTTTGTTCCTCTTTTCTTTTAAGGGTAAAAGAGTAAGAGTAAACGGCTGCCGCCGTTGAATTTGCATTTTTAGAGTCGTCGTATTCTTTTATGGTGAAAGATCTGAAAATGTGATTAGTTTGCAGGAAGAACAGGGAATATATCTAGCTAGGAGCGGGAAACAGAAGCGATTATTACCTGGAAACATTAAAAGTTGAAGTTGTGTATGCAGGTGGCATTCATAGGGTACACGTGTAACTTAGTCAGTATAACTTTGTCATAAAAGCATCCTCCAAAGAAATGGAAGGTGGAGGAATGGTGGCACAATCATAGAAGCTCCTGTGTTTTGCGTGTCATCCACTTTTGAATATAGATTGAGATGATGTGAAATTCGAGGTAAGGAAATGAATCTTGCATTTATACACTATGCAGCAACCTAAGGATTTCGGTTGTTCTGTGGGTAACGCGCTGGGTCAACCCCAAGACCTCACACGTACTGACATCTTGTCTAGTTCCCGAAATATTGGCCCTTTTATCTTTCAACTGAATTTTTGAACACCCCCACGCCATTCAACTACTATATTTTATTGTGCTATCATGTAGAGGTCATCGATCTGCATCTTTCTTTTATATTAAACGTGTTTCCAGTCTGGAGGCTTTTAACCTGTTTTCATCATTTAAACGATAGAAGCGGGTTAAAGAACTGTTCCCCTTTATTTCCACAACATAAATTGTTGGAACGGGTTAGGTTAGGCAAAAGGTTAGCCTGGTTAATAATGACGTATTGAGAAAGGATTACCCGCTCCCATGACGTCACTACAACAAAACCCCGGTTAGGGTTAGGGTTTTAATATCTTATCAACCAAGAAGGATTTGCGGAAAATTCATAGCTACACTGCTGCTAATACGTCAATGAAGTATCAAAAAACCCGAAACAAAACTCCTGGCTTGGAAATCTTGCGGTTCCTCTTTACTTTTTACCCTAAAAACGTGTGGAAAAATTCGCCCTGTTAGTGATTTACTTTAAATAAGTAAATAGGTTTTAAGTAGTCCAAAAATCTAATTTGAATTCGCTGCCATGTTTTTTACACACCTGTAACTGATAAAGGTTCTCACAACGGTCGGGAGTTAATAAAATATGTCTGAACATCCACTACAGAAAATATTCAATAAAATTTTCAGCCTTAATTTTTCAATCATTAAAAAACACCCTTACACGCTGACGATTCATATTATCAACTACCTGAATGGGTACTACTCTTGCAGTCTCCAGTAGCAAGACCAGGAACATCTACGGGAGTAGTTTCAGCCAGAAGGCAAATAACCAAGAGTGCCGCCTCATCGGAAGTGATGTAAATTTTATTTAAAGATGGAAAACACTAGACAACCAAACCGGCGACGGAAAAAGGATTGTTTAATAAATGTAATGCTGATCCAGAGGGGATGGTGATGGTGGTCAGGCTGGCTGAGAATGGAAATGGCGATGGCATAGTAGTGGTATTGACGGCAGCGGCGGTTAGTTACCATTGACGGAAATAAATGGATTGCAATATATGAGAGACCAGACTCGGATCGTCAGTACATTACTCATATGGAAGGGGAGGGGAATATAGGTATGAAATAATATTGAATGGCGAGGTGGGGATTGGTATCCAAACGGAAGCCAACAATCAGGGATGCAAGTAACCGAACTGAGTAGGCAGCAGATCAGGCTGGTACGCAAACAGTAAATTTTTTTATGGATAAAAATTTCTGAATGATTGACTTTTAATGGAATCGTTAAATAATGATTTTTTCATAATTGAATTTCATCTGAATTACATGTCAAAAGGGAGAAAACAAAAGACAAAAAGTCCAGAGTGAAAATGTTCAAAATTATGGAAATTTCATTTGTCTGAAAAGGGGTTTACCTCCATTTCATAAGAGGACAGAGATTGTTTACTGCTCAAGCAGAGAGAGAGTTAATTTGGTTTTTTGTGGAAATGAATTTAATTTTTTTCAAAGAATGTATTTAATTCAGCCCTGATTGGTTATACTTGAATACTCTTCGGGCCTTCCTGTTTCACACAGTTAAAAATTTCGTTCTTGTTTTTAATCACAGCTTTGGATTATAAATACAGGGTGTCCCAAAAAGTAGTGATAATTGGAAGCCTGGAGGTAGAGCGTCCCTCGGGGAACCCAAATCACCCCCATGTATGTTCTACGATTTTTCTTAGTTTTCGAGTTATTACAAATTTTCGATATTTTTCGCTAATTGCGTGTTGTATGAAATTTTTGGTCATAGCGGTCGAAGTAAGTTAGGTAGGCACTTGGTTTTTTTACCCGAAATATCTTAACAATGCACCTGTTGTATTTAAAATCATTCATTTCAATACACTTCACCATTGTCTCAAAAAATAATATTGAATTTTCTCTTTTACCAAAACAAAAAC
>QYTT01082954.1:2214-13740 GCA_006980735.1 Dasypogon diadema
TTAGTGTTACGAAAATTATAGAAGGGGTACATAGATGTCGAAAGTTTGGGGAACTCTGGCTTAGGAGGACGAAAATTAGGGAAGGGGAGATTAGCAAATTAATCTGAAAAATGTTGAAAGTGAGTCACAATTTTTGGCATGAAATTACTGTGCAACATCCCGGTGGCTTCGCAAATAAAATACTAGTCAGTAGAATTGCCTAGATATATCGTCGCGACCTGTGCAGGATTTGAACCAATCTTAAGAGAGGACCGCTGGACCATCGGGGTGGGTAATCAATGCATTCAGAAAGTTACAAAAATATGGCTAGTAATAGTTTTGAAGTTTTTGATATTTTAATAAATATTGAGGTAAATGTAGTGAATCTTGACACGAGTGTGGCGTTTTGTGTAGATATTGACATGTTTAAGAGGATACTCCTTGTAAAAGCTATTTCAACATATTCTAAAAGAAGTGCCCCTAATTTCTAGCTCGCAATTGAGCTATTGTATAATTATTTAAAGAATTATATAGTGGTACTTATTTTAATAACTGTCCGCAAATGCCCAAACAAAAAATACCTACTGTTTCCTCATCATCAGATTCTATAATTATCACCTTCATCGTCGCTTTCGCATTTCTTAATAAACAGCTAATGCTCCTGGTTATGAGGACCTGACTCCATAGTTCTTTATAGTTTTACGAGATCTGTTGACTTTTGACCTACTCAAGATTTTCAATTTGCGGCGAACCGCCTTATATATTTTTTCTTGGTCTCCGATGCCCCTGATATCAAAGAAGAGAAACCTTCAGAAGACCGTGAACTGGAAACCAATCAGCATTTGCACTGTTGACTATACTGTTCAACCGGTAGGACTATATATGAAAATATTGTGGTCACCAAACTCTCGTTTACTACTGCGCCAATAGCTATTAACAGTGTAGGTCGAGAGTACCTTCTGGCCGATCTCGTTGTTTGTGATTTCACCCAGATTCGTCGGGAGCGTCAGTAATATTTATGAGGCTTGTTCGTTGCAGATCAGGCATCAAGTATAAGTACCGTCTCCTATCTCTTTTCGTCGGGGTATCAGGCAGGACTGACCTCTGTCAGACATTTTTTATGTTGTGCCAATGGAGCCGATCTTAGTGAAGCCTCGTCGCGGTTTGGGATATTGAGCGATCGCATTGCCATTCACGAGCATTAGACCACTTGAACTGGCATACGCTGACGATTTGCCCCTTTTCTTAGTGCATGACGAGTTTTTTCTCTTATTTCGGACTACAGTTCAGAAGCACCATTGGCGTTGCAATCGATTTAACTAAAAGCCTTTAGTTCGAGCCATGATTAAAGATGATCCTCTGGATATTCAGTGGACTGTTACTTGGTTGAAGTATCTAAGCATATATATCGATCGGAATGCTCCTGCGCGTGTAGGTATACGGTTTGGGAGAAATTCTCCGGAGCCATTAACTCTTGCCAATTCTGCGGTCTCAGTTTTCTTTGTGCATATTGTGAAAGCGGATGCTCCCCGGGAGGATCCTTTCAGACTCCTTCTTATAATAATGACCAATACTGGTATGGGATAATGTCGCTGAAAGCAGTGTCTTTGGAACTGTTCCTGTGGGTGGCTTAGAGCATCGCCGAGCGAATTGTCTCCACGTTCATAGATGGGCATGCTCACGGAATACGCACGGATGTTGTGGGAGAATTTCGTCATTTTTCACTGTCTTCCGGGACTGACTCAGACTAGCATTCCAAATCAATTGGAACTCAATGGGATATGTGCGATTCTCCCAGGTGGTGTTCAGATTCAACCACGATCTGAATGACGTAGGTAACCTAATTGCCCTCGGCGATATCACTGATATCTCCTTGAATGTCGCGACGCATTAGTCCCGAATAGAGTTGTCCCTGCGGCGGGAGAGAGTTTCTAATATGTTGACACCAGTAACCCTGGGTTAAGAACGGTCCACTAGGAAATTGTTTGTTGACTTAAACTGATGGTTCGGGTGGCGCGCACCCCTTGGAATTGAGCCGAAAGTGGCAAGTGGTGCAGTTACCGGGGTTTTCTTTACAGTTACGCAATTTTCTATAAAGGCGCTGATGATGCACTTAAACTGCTTCATCATAATCTAGCGCACCCGACTTAGCTTTCGCTCATCTGTTGGCGGATCCAGCGGACCTATGCAGACTGCGCTAGCTAAGGAACCTTGTTTCACAGGTTTATCGTTTGCTTGATCTTTCAGGATCTCACCAAGCTTGATTGCCGATTGTGCCAGCTGATCAAGGTGTCATTCGGTGCAAACAAATTAACGTTCTTCATAGTCTGAAGTCTTTTAATGCAGTAAACCGTCTGTTAAATCAAGGCAATGATTCACTTTCACTACAGGAGAGAGAAGAAAGGGATTTTGGGCCAACGTGACTTCATGTGTCACTGTCTGAAATTTTAACAGTGATGAGCTCAATCCTTATTTCACTACTGCTAATCAATCTTCGGCAGCAATACCATTCCACTTTCAATTCAACTGCCATTATAGTACCACATTGCTGGATAATTTCACACACCCTTTTCCTCTTATTTATTATCCCACAAAAATTAATATCCAATGACACTAAGCATGGCCTTAGTCGAAAATGGAAAGCAGAAAGAGAATATGGGATTGAGGAGTTAAGTCGAAAAGGTACCGATATAAGGGTGAGAGGGTGGTTGTGCTACAAGCTGTACCAATCGGTTTTATTTAGTATATTGATTAACATTCGTTCCGACGCCCCTTCCCCATACCACCCTTTTTTAACAATGTAAATTTCTTGTTTCGGAAGAAAACTTCACTTATAGCTACATAAATGAAAATCCAAATTATTTAAATCTAAGGGTCTCGCTTCCACGCCCAATCTAATAATATATAATTCCAATATTGACGGACTTCACGGGAGATGTGTGCTGAAGTACTATCATGCATGAACTATATCTCTCTCTAAAAAACTAGTGGTACATGCTCATCTGAAGGCTATTCAAGTGGAACGCTTTAAAATTCCAAGTAGCGTACGCGATTTACTACGGGCAACCAACATAAAGTTCCAAAAGCACACTAGTAATGATTCCACACGAAATATTATTTGAGAAGGAACCTACAAAAGTTCTCGGAGTTTAGTTAGCATACAGATGCATATTATGGAAATTTAAAATCCTTTTTTTCTGAAAATAAATCTATTGCGTATTTTTGGCATAAAGCTGATACAACCCTGTTTGAAGCAACCATTCAAAAAATTCGAGTAATCGTGGGTGATCCTCCCATAGTCCCTGATCATGTAGTGCCGGTGTCCTTCTTTTTAAACTACAAGTCATTAAAGAAAGTGTGTGCTGTTGAAAAAAATTTTTTGTTCACCGTTCTACCAACTGAAGTAATATCGCTATGGAAATGTGATCTTCTAGTAATTTAAAGACTGAACCTTTAGCTCTCTAATAGTTCAAAAAAACCGCGTACTTTATTTAACAAAATTATAGAAATATTTTGATTTAAAGGCGCATTATATAGTCACGTATGGGATACATAGATACTATTTTTGACAGCCTATTCAAAGCTATTTTACAAAGCATATAAATCTTTACTCTATGGCTGTCTATTTTGTTACGTATAGGACACTGTCTGAAATCTTGGTAAGTTTCTCACCAAAATGGAGAAAGAAACTTCCGCTGATAAGAGAGGAGATGAGAAAGCTGTCTTCGGTCTTTCCTTTTTTCTGAGTGGAGGCAAAGAGGTTGACGTGAAAGTAACCCGAAAAGTAAAAAAAAGGAAATTCGGTCCGTAGTCAAAAATTGTAAAATTATGGAGCGTATTATTCACCTAAATCATTAAAACAGTAAAGTAAAAGTAAAACGTTGACATTGAACGCAAAAAAAGAAAAGAGAAAACTTAAAGTTGAGGTCCAATAAATGTGGTACATCGTAGGATTGGGCCGAGGGATTGCGACGAAGGAATTAAAGCACTCAGGCCTGAGTATCGAGTAACTATCTTTTTTTTCCTGAATATTTATGCATATATTAAGTAGAGTAGGCTGTTCCAATTATATGGGATAGTTGTGTAAAATATAGAAGACTTTTATAGTTCCGTAAGGTTATACGAAGTGCTAAAAATACAAGTTTCATTTTTTTTAATGGTTTCGTTTGTCATTTCAAAATTAAAACAAAGCAAAACTACATAAAGGAGATGTAGCTAACTCCCCTAGAAAAAGTGCTACATTTCAATCTTCTTCAAAAAAAGATGAGTTTTCCCTCATAGGTATCTCGTACTGTTTTGAAACCATAACGTAAATGGTATCCTTATCTTTATTTGATATGTCAAAAGACATCAAAAAAGATCTACCACAATCAGCTGCAGTAGATAGGAGGACACTCTTTCCAGAGCATAAAGCGCTTTGAATTTCAGTCAAAAAATATTGTAAAATCAGCTCGTAGTACTGTTTATTTGATACACTCATGTCCTTTTAAAATTCCTTTGTTTCTAAAGTCGTTTTTTATTTATGATGAAAATTTCTTAGTGTTGTCTTCTAGGACTCCACCTACGAACTTCTCCTGCATATCAATATAAAAGCAACCGTTTATGTCCTTCAGTATAATTCGGATTCAAAAATTTTCCAATATCTCTAATTTTTTTCTATTTGAACAATTATTACACATATTTTTCCAGCACATTGAATTAAGGTCAGCATCACACAGTACACTATTCTAAAAATCACTACAATAATTTATTTTTAGACTTTTCAATTTCAGAATACAGTTTTTATAAAATGAACACATTTTCGCTGGTCTGTAGGTGAATCTTTTATCAATAAAAATTTTTTTGAACGTAAGTTGATGGTATTAGCAATAGGTGTTTGAAGGAATATTCTAGCAACTTATGATCATATATCCTCAACTTCTCAAAGAATAATTTGTCTTTTCTCTATTTAAGGCCGGTGATAGAAAACAAGTCAGTAACTATCGCATCGCTCGATAATCATTTCAAATTGCCTTTGGTGATAAAACCACTCGTATACCCACAAATTCAATCATTAATTGACAATCCCCACAATGCCACATTATCCCTTGACAGTGAAGAATGGATGTGCGCAATTTTCGTCCTATTTTGTACAGATTTTATATCTTTCTGTTGTCAACCAAGTCTTTGGTATGGCATGCGTCTATTTTCATGCCTATGTGGCATTGACGTTAGTAAAAAGTTTGTATTGTAAAATATTATATAATAATTTGTAATTAAAAGTTTGTATAATGCAATGTTCTTTCCTTTCATAGCGGACTTCTTGAAAATGCTGGAGCAGTATTTAGTCAGAGAAGCCTTCAGTGGGACTTAAGTAATATCTATCCAGGCTTATGTTTACGAATTGGTCCCTCGGCTGATGTAAACAGTGTTTTGGAATTCGTGATTGATCCTTCACAACAGGTTGATGAAAGAATTTATTTAGTCGAAGAGCCCACAACAGGTATGTATTTATTTTCAAACAAATCGAATTATTATCAACGACTCTCTATTAATTTTTAGCTCGAATAATGACTCAAAGACTTCTACTTCCCTTCCTACTAGGACTGAAATTTAATTTAGCGACAATAGTTCCATTGATATTTGGTATAATCATTATTCTTTGCAAAAAAGCCGCACTTCTTGCCAAGTTTGCTATATTTTTGAGTGGATTTTTCGGAGTTGGCGGAGCTTTTTCTCTTGGATCATTAGCACCTCAAAACAATTTCTTCAATGGGGGTTACGGACATGCAAAACCTCTTGGTGGTCATTTAGGAAGTTTTGGTGAACCAGTACGTTATCATGAACCGAACTATTATAGAGCAGAACGGAAAATTAACTATAATAAACCAAAAGAATATGAACAGTCAACACCTATTCCGGATCACTTCTATGATTACGAAAAGAACGTTTTATCACAAAACAGAAATTTTCAGTTACATGAAAAAGATATTCCAAGATTTGAAAATAACGCAGCGAATTCAAATATGTATAGAGAGTTTGCTTGGCAAACGTTGTAGTTTGGTATATAGAAAATTAATTTTATGATAGGTTTTCAAAATATCTTAGCTATATTCTAAAGCATTATCTAAATACATATTGTGTTAAATTTATTACATTGCCTCTAAAGATATTAGCCCTTATTTATATATGTATAAGATCGTGATCAAAAATGGATTTCAAAAAATGCTAATTTCAAAGCAACTTAACCTTTTTTTTGCAAATCGATCTTTTGTTCAAATCGTATATTAACACGTTTCCTGCTGGTCGTTTTTTTAGTACATTTCTTCCAAGCACGAGCGCGACAGAAATTTCCGTCACCAGCATCGAACGTGTTAAAATAAAATCAATATCAGGTGTGAATATGTATTGCGACCTACGATTTACTAGAATTGGTATGGTATGTAGTCACACGGATATATTTTTAATGTACTATAATCATGCATTTAAATCTATAATATTGTATTTTAGTCATGTATTTAAATTTTTTGTAAAATATTATTATTCAGAATTTACCTATGGTAAGGAAAGGTAGATATCTACATTAAAATGTTTGTATGAAATTCTGGGAGCTATGATTGTTTTTCAAATTTGGTTTAAAAATTTAGCAGAAATTTTTATAAAAATAATCACACCATCCACCCCGTACGTCCTCCCGGCCGAACGGTTTCATTTAGAGCAAAAATTAACAAATACCTCAGTCTAATCTACTTCCATCTACCATGTGACCTACATAGAACTAAAAAAATTATTTCTGATAAGGTAGCAGCACAATTATGTTTATTAAATCCCATTTTTTCAATTTATGAATGCACTCAAATAGTTTAATATTTGCTCCTCAGATGCAAGAGGAGCTATATGGTAGTTTGGACTACTCCTAAAATTTCAGAGAGTTATCATTATCGGTTTTTGAGATATCATGTACAATCTTAAATTTGCTTTAAACTAGAACTTACTAGTCTGAACCAACTCCTGGGGCATGGAGCACACCTCAGAAGAGATCGCTCTTTTTAAAAATGCAATCACCTTCCTCACCTCCTTATGGAATCAACATTGTAAATTATATTTACACCCGCAAATTTTGATGATTCCGCAAAAGCATATTGAAAAAATAAAAAGTAGCCAAAATATATCTTTTATAAATCTAATTTAAAACTTGATTAATATGTGAAAATGATAATAAAGATAAGCAAAGTAAAATATAAAGCTTACAACTTATAACAAGAAATGTGGTAATCAAAGCATAATTAGTTATTAAATGTAAACTTCCGGGCTTTTTCGAGATTATTTTGGGATTCTAAAATTCGAGATTTTATATTTTCTAAATCTGTGGTCCTGGATTTGATGCCCAGAATTTGGAATCTTCTGCTCCAGGATCATATTACACTCCTAAAAATTGCAGAAAGTCCCTCCTTCGGCGGGGAGGCGAAAAATGGGTAAAATTGGGTTTATTTAGATATCAATATCTCACGTATTAATTTAATTATTCACAAAATTCCAACTGCTTTTAATTATATAAGCTTTAAGCTGAAAAAGTATACTAATTTAGTATTGGATTGCAAATCCTTTTGACTCTATTACAGCTATAATCCGTTTTGGCATTGATTTGACAATATTTTGACAAAATTGAGGTTCGATATTATCCCATTCATTCTTTAATGCTTTTTTTAACTGACTGAAATTATTAAATGTTTTGTTGTACAGTACAGTTGCAAGTTCTTCCCACAAATACTCGATGACGTTCAAGTCTGGTTACTGAGCAAGTGTTTTCAATAGTTTGGAGGAGTTGTGTATAAGCAAAAGCTTTGCAGCCTCCGAAGTATTTTCGGACCGTTATCTTGATAAAAAGCAAAGTTCTGCAAAATGCCTGTTTTTGCTGAACTTTGTTTAACATTTGCTTTGAGAATATTAAGATAAGCAAATTTGTCCATTTTACCTTTAATAAGACGCAAATTGCCTACTTGACATGCAACCTCAACCATCACAGAACCCCCTCTATTCTTTACAGTAGCCCATTTTTTTATCGAATTTGGTGTTAGGTTTTCGCCACACGTAGGTCCTTCCAACCGATCCGTGTAAGTTAAACCTCCTCTAATCGGTAAATAAAGCGCAAATTTTAGTGGTTTCGTTTTTATTCATTGGGTTTATAAATGGCTTCTTTCTAGAAATTTTCTTAAAATGTTTCGCACAGTTTGAACACAGATATCCTTTTTTATGTAATCCGGTGCAAAATTCTTTAATCTTTGGCAGATTTGAAAGATTTTTTCTGCACTTCTTTTATAAGTCGTCGTTCTTCTCGATTGTTTAATATTCTTCCTTGGCTTTGTCTGCTTTTTTAATCTTTATTACTATACCTGTAAACCATGTCATGAAAGATGTCTTCTATTTCCCGTTCGGTTCTTAGTTTTGCATTAAGTTTTATCACTAATTCCCGAATTTCAAAAGTTGTTTGTTTTCCTTTTTGACGCCATTTCGAATTACAACTTGTTGTGCTCACTTACAACCATACATCAACAGAATGTAAACACGGAATACAAACAGCTATAGAACTGAGTTCACAAATATTTGTAGGAATACCCGTTACTTTTGCAAGTGTTGCCTCATTTGTTTAATTTGTCCGATTATTTGTTTGACTTGAAAAATGAATTTTATTTGCTGTTTTGTTTGATTTTTTTCATATGTTTTGGAGAATGTTTAATTTTTAAATATATTTTCAAAATACAGTAAAAAAGAAAAATGAGCTATATATCAATAATATCGTATTATTAATTCTCCATATATCTTGTTTTTTGCTTAAGTGCTAACCTTGTCCGTTCGTTTGAACCACTGTATATGCTTCGAGTACTGCAATTAATGCATCAGAAGTATAGAAAGGATTTTACGGGGAAATAATTTCCGACATCCCATAGAAAAGACATAATCGATGGATAGGAAGTTATAAAGATTTAGTGGGTTAAGACTATTATACCCACTCTAAAACTTTATTTTTATTTGTTGAAATTATTTTTATTCTTGAAATCCGATCCTTTTTTGACAACTAAGTTTTCTTCCTTTATTTTTTATTATTCTTTGTCAACTTTTAAAATCTTCTATTTAACTTTTATTTTAAATAAAACTTTTATTTATTGAATTATTTCTTTTATTATGTTTTAAACCTTTTAATTATAAATATTAATTTCCGGCACAAATTTTATTATCTGGTAGTACTTATAACTTATTACACCTCTACCGGATAAATTTCAGATTAGCACTAAAAACTAATACAAACTTTTTTGACAATAAATATTTATACAAATTTGAGGCGTCTATGTGGGTTAAATGTAAAATTTTTCAAAGTGTCTGTGTCTAAAAACTGATGTGATGAATTTTATGAATTTTCGTGCGCAAAAGCAAAGTGTCCTGAATAAATACATTACTGACAAATAAATTTAGACACAGCAGATTACACTGCCTGCTAAAATTATTTGGTCACTCTAGATTTTCTTTTTAAAAGGCTAACGATTAAATGAATTTATTTTCTTTTGATTAAGTAATCTTAAATTTGTCATATTTAAAAATCTTACTAATAATAAATCAAATTGAATACGTAGCGGAAACTGCTACAAAGTAATGCTAAAAGGCTGGTTAACTCATTTGCATCATCCATCATCAATGAAACTACATATTATCCAACAATCCATGTTTTATTGTGAATAAGAAGAAATTCTTCAAATAAAAATATTATGATAGGATTAAATTTGTGGACAATTAATGTGCGTGAAGAAATGTTATACCTTGACACATTTGTGAATCTTAAAGAAATTTCAATTTTAGTGTAAGGAGTTTCCACCTACGTACAAATTCTGAGGTAATGATTACTGATTATAAGGAGATAACTACGTTATAGTACCAGCTCAGCACAGCTATGGACATTTCATTCAATTAAAAGGAAATCTGAGTAGGCCAGTCGCTGTAAAGATAATTTATATATTTTGGAGGAACATTCCGCCATCCCTGATATCGCCCAAGTAAATTTCTCGGAATATTCCGCCTTTTGATGCAAATAAAAAAGCAAAATTAACAAGGATAATCCTTGGGAAAGTATATCAGTAACTCTCGGGGGACTATGCTGAGATCCGCTTCACATGAAAAGAGATTTTCACATAACTTTCGTTTCATGTGAATGTGCCTATTCCGAGATTCACATGAATTGGACGACAATATTTCACTTGGAACAGGTGAAATTGAAATTGTCACAGTACAAACTTCATTGACTCAAATATTCTAAACAAGAGAGAACGTTGCTTTTAAGCGGTGTATTAATAGTTCAAACGAATTTTAATAGTTTTTAAAGATTATTAATTTTTTAATATGACGAGCACTGAGCTGTGGCTTACCTCAAGTGATGATAACGATGGTGACACGGAAATGTTATGGTTTCCAAGGCGGAAAATAAGGGACAAATCAAATCCCTTAGAAATGGACAGTGAACATTGAGTTTCATATTAACCCACTAGATACTTTCAAAAGTTACAAAAGTTAAAGTTAATGTTACAATTAAATACAATTTATATTTTAATAAATATTCTTTGTTTTTAAAAATAAAGTAAATGCCAGGAGAACGCTCCCTCAGCAGCCTTAGCGTTATTATTGTTTTACTGTTTTGCAGGGTAATTCAAAACTAACTTTAAACATTTTGTATACATATTTTAAAATTTCTAAGCAACTCTTGCATTCCTCTCGTTACATTTTCATGTTTTTCCATGAAATCTACGGGAGCATCAAACTGTTTCCTATTAATCAGTTTTCTACAAACAAAATAAACTTGAAAATATACTCAAAGACTCAAATTAACGCTCAGACAAATTTATTTTAAATATAAAATAACGTCACTTACTTTTTCCCTCTCATTTCGTCCGACACTACCGTACCCGAAACTTATAATGATTGCCTTCACTTGGAAAAATCAAGTGACAGAATTATTCACTACACACCGAGAGCATTCACCTCAGACGGTTGCGAAAATAGCTAAAAATGTCCACAAGTTTCACATGAGAAACGAAACAATTGGAATATTCGCCCTAGACGAATGTCAGAATAGCACTTTTGAAATGTGAACCATTTTTCACGTGAAGCTGATCTCAGAATAGACCCCCCGGTGTATCACAATATCATGTTATAATATTCAACAAAAATGGTTTAATCTTTAAAGAAAATGTTTCATTTTCAGAAGTTTCTAATAAAATAATAATAAGTGTGTCCCATACGTGACAACTATGTTCTGCATGGCCACGTGATAATCAATTTATGTTGCCACAGTTTCAACGCTTTTATCATTATTTAAAAGTATAAAACAGTAGATCGCTTGCATACTATTGTTAAATAAAAATAAATAAATACAATTCTGGCTTAAATTTTCACTAATAACTGCAAAAAGTCCTTAAAATAAAATTGCTTCCTTCTTTTTTTCCTTGTCCTGCACGTGACGTCTGCAAATTTAGCATTTAACTTGCTTTGCAGAAAGTTATAGAGGGCATTGGGAGAATATTT
>QYTT01082957.1:0-11768 GCA_006980735.1 Dasypogon diadema
TATCTAACAATTACTTTAATGACGAAAACTGCATCCAGAAAGTTAGAGATATATTCAAATACCGGCGGGGTCTATTTAGTTTGAATGGAGTACCTTGGAATTCACGCGGAAGCCCTCAGGGCTCACTTTGTAATTTGGAGGAAGATGAGAATATCTTTCACTTTCTTTCTGTATATCTGGTTCTTGCTGAATTTAGAATTGCTGAATTTAGATCTTTACTATTACAACAGACATTAGATATTTTAAATGGGAAAAGTTTTGACTGGCAAAGTTTTTATAATTATTTGAAAAGCGCGGAAGCTTCTTATAGATGAATAAAACAACTGAGTTCTAATATTGTTGTAATAATTTAATTCGTGCTAGCCAAATTCGACAGACGACGCTAAGTCATTACTGTAGTTACTTTAATAAATAATGTAATTATAATGTAATAGGTTTTTGGTATGGACTTATATACAATATAAATTTTAGTGGCGTAGTAATTATAGCGCTTTACATCTGAAATTTTTTAAAATTTCCCTCCACAATTCTATTTAAGATGCTATCATGGGTTTGTAAAACCCACCTCGTGATTAAAATTTTGTAAAAAATGTACAACCAATAATGTTAACGACATATTTCACAATCAAATTGGTAGTTATCAATTGGAAAAAGAGGATGAAAGATCCAAAATATAAAATTTAAATCGCTGTAATTGTTTACATATAAGTGATGTGACGATGAATGTAAGTTCTCTGAGAAGGGCAAGAGTTCTCTTTTGAAACTTCTTCCCTTCTTCTTCCCTTCTTTCATATTTTGTTTCAGTATTCCAATCTGAATCTGAAAACCCTTGTATAATTCGGAGACAAAGGCTGTAGTGATTCATTGGATTGTGTGGATTATTTGCCACTCGTTTGCGAATACAATACGATCCTTCACAACAATATATCACATTTGCAGACAAAATTATTTGATGCTAATTAAATACAATACTAAGATTTTCAACTTCCTTAATATCTTTATAATAGGCAATTGAAAAATCCGCCTGAATTCCATATCAGTTTCAAACCAGTTTTTTGATTACATTATTACATATCACTCCTATTATTTTACGACTTCCTAACAATTTTTCGGGAAATAGTTAACATTTTTTACCAAAGAATTTATTTCGGTAAGCTGGTTATAGTTACATGAAAGCAAAAGACGTTATCGTAAAAATGTTATATGTAAATGAAAATAGTTTCTGGCTTGGTATGAATTTATCAGACAATGTAAATGAGGAGTTTATCTTTTAGAAATGTTCAAACAACAACAAGGCAAACTTGTCCCATTTAGCTGGCACATGAAACAAACGAAATGACAGATTAAAGATAATTTCGAACATTTACATTTATTATCTCGAAAGAAATTATCTCATAAATTTATTGTGAGATTAAATTAACAATATGATTTATGTCGCGATTGCCAATGGTATCTTCAGTGTGCATAATACTATAAACATGGTTTGTACTTCAAGGCATACGTATGTATATTGTATACACATTCTTAGAGATTAAAAAGTACATCTAATTGCCTTTGGTCAGTAAATTGAGACCACTGTCACTGTCACTAGTCTTTACGTCGTATAATAACTATTATAGTACACAGTATAAATTTAAATATCTACATATGTCTACAATTTTTTGTACTTAACAGACGTTTTAAATTCTACTCCTTTTATTTAATTTTAATTCTTGTATTAGGAAATACATGTTTTACAGGATTCTGAAATTATTTCGTTTAATAAAGCTCACATTTTTCATTAATATTTTTACAACTTTAATATATCGAACATAGGTCCTTTCTATGAAGCACAATAGTATCAGTTTTAATCAAGAGTTAACAAAAGTAGACAACTACTAGTTGCTAATAATTCCACCCGTATCAAACTTCAGCGTCTGTTACGATGAATACCGTATAGCTTATACTAAGCACGATATTTGTACAAGTCTAGTATCATATTGTAGGGAACACTAGTGGCTTTTAAATGAGTGCATACCCACCCTCCTATCCTTCGTTGTTTAAGAGCTATGAACTTTTAAAGTCAAAATTTTGGAGTCTTTACTCTTTTTTCACATAAATACGCAAATTATTCGAAAAAAACTGTAATTAAGATGCATTTTTTTTACATAATTTGAAATCCCCATAGATACCCCTTTAACTAGATATAAATATATGTCCATTTATCCCTTTTCGTTCTCAAGATAATCCGCGTTGAAGCCGACCTTGTTCTACATCCCTGTCTATGGGTAATGTGTCAGTTGGATTTGGGTAGGTATTTAGAATGATGTCATTCTGGAAATTTCACTATTTTCAAAAAAAGAGCAAAATGGAGAGGTTTTTAGGAGGAACCCCTACTTTGAATACTTGAAGAGGTGTCATTAACTTTAAGAAATAACATATTTCACCAAGACAACGCGCCAGCACAATGTGTTACGATTGTTAGGCGTTGGTTAACAACGACCTTTGATTTATGAATTGGTCGAGGTGGAACCATCAGCTGAATACCAAGATTACTCGTCTGCTATGCAAAAATTGATGTGAGGAAACATGAATTTTGGAAGTAGTGGTAAAGATTAACAAAAATTTGGTCCCTATCGATCAGCCAAGAAGCAGCGAACTATGATAGGTACTCCGTCTAGCTTAATATGGAGCGCATATAGAGCAATTTTAACTATTTTGAGAACAGTTCGATTTAATATTTATTTTAATAACTTGTTAAAAAGAGATGTTTTTTATTTCACTTTAATTCTTTACAATTTTACCTCTTTTTATTAGTCCGAGAATTTTCTTTGCTTTTTTGTTTTGAAAGGGACGCAGAATAGTACCGGCTTCGGGACGGGTTATCTCGAACACGAACACAGATAGGTGGACACAAGTTTATATCTAATTAAAGGGATACCTATGGGGATTCAAAATTATGTACAAAAAGTACATGCTAATTACAGCTTTTTTCGAGAAATTTGCATATTAACACTTTAACACTTTTTAACACTTTTATTTGGGAAAAGACTACAAAGGCCTAGCCTTAAACGTACTTTGCTGAAGTATTACTAAACTACCAAATTTATAAACACAATAAAATAAATTTAAAATTAAAGTAGAGAAGAAAAGGAAAACATTAACACAATACACATCATTTTTTAATATAGGCAAGAACTTGCAATCCAGAACATCACTTGTTTTAGTAAGATATATATAATAACATTAACTGAATTTTATTTGCTAAATCATATTTTAACAGTGAAATAAAACGTCACATTCCACAAGAGAAAAAACTTTTATATTTTATTTATTTTTATTATTTATTTATATATATATATACATATTATTATATTTTAATTTATTTTTATTTTTATTGGCGCTCTGAATGTGCATTTTTACACTGCATTGGCAAGCCATTCCATATCCTTACTGTGGACACAAAGAATGATCTCTTGGATAGAAGATTTGAACTTTGGAATCAGAATATTTCGAGTCCTCTGAGAATTCAAAAACGTTATCATGTCGTACAAGTAGACTGGTGTTATCTTAAACATATAAACACACTTACGGAAGTCAAAGCTGTTTTCTTAGTTTACCCATGGCTCCTTTATCTTTTCTTCTGTTGGGGTGCATCTACTGGCATCACATTAAATAATATTGAATTGAATATTGAATAGGAATTTTTTTTTTATTTTCCAATCCAAAGTGTATTTCTTAGGAATTGTAAAAAATTTTATTTTCTGAGATTACAACGCCACCTATCAGGAATAAAAAAAACTTATGGACAAACCCTAGGTATTCTGTGGCGTAAAATCCGAATCTAAACAACAGAATGTGGCTTTAAGCCTATAAGACGTTCTGAAAAGTTATAAAAATTTATTATTCAGTGTGGCGATACTGGCATAGTAACGGATAAAGAGCCAAATTTTAAAGACTCCACTCTACCAGGTTCCCAGTTTTATAGCGCGTAAAGTAAAAATACTATCTCCGATGCAAAAAGCAAATAGGAATTTAAAAATGTGATCTTAAGTTGTTGGAGTGGCAAGCGATTTGGCAATGCGGTAAGTGCAGTAATCACCCAGTCGGACCTTGCAGCATTACTTTGTAGATGGAGGTACCTCCATTTTTCTTTGCCAATCTATATTACATTTATACACAAATGTCATTGGTGGTAAGTAACTCCTTTTTGGATTATTATGTAATCTAGAAAGAAGTACCCCAGTTGCATATATAATCTTTATTTCATCATTGCTTTCTTTATTACTTTTCCATTATTTTTTTTACCAATTTACAAACATTTTTTCCACTTTTTTCACGAACACTTCACTTTTACTTCCGAACACTTCAGAATTTCTTTCGACAATGCAATAACGGTAATGATGCTAAACTTCTTTGCACCAAACTTCCGGAAAATAAACATGAAAAAACATGTTCAGGAAAATATTCGCCTTACTCGTTCTAATGACCTCTACACCAAATTGTCATCGGTACCGGATATTTATCCATTACATCATAATTGAGATGTAGAAGTACTTTCTTGTTTTCCTGGCGATCTCACACAATTGTAATGCAGGTAAATTCGAGTATATCTTTACCGAGGAATTAACAGCTTACAAGTTCATCGAAAATAGGAAGGATAATTTTTTCTGCAATACTAGTTAGTTCATTAGGAGTGCACGAAATTTTGGACGCTTTTCATAAAGGAAATAATCGATGAAATATTCGCAACATTCGAAAAGTTCGACTGGGCTGTTTTTTTATGAAGGGACAATAACTAAACATATATAAAGAAGAATGTTTGAGGGAAGATTGTTGACTTTTACTGATTGAAATCCATGAAAAACCAGTAGTCTTCTGGCGTGATTTGGCTACGGGTCACTATGCAGGTAATTCTTTAAAGTGGAGCATTCACTAGAACTCCGCTTAATAAAGATACTGGGCCTTAGTTAAAAATACTTTAAGAAAGAAAGGAAAAGCAGTAAAATCTATAAAACATTTTTCAAGATTGTATAATAGCAAAATGGCAGCAAAAAATAGAAAAAGAGACTACGCAATAAAAATTTAAAAACCGTGCAAAACTTTCCGAAACAGTCCTAATATAGATTAAAAAAATTTGCCAAAGTAAAAGAAGTGTAAAATTTCTCCATTTTTATTTAAATTTTGACATTTTCCCGGTAAAACTAGTTTTTTTTAAACTAATAGCAAAGTTTAAGTCGCGAGCACAAGTCCGCTTCTTATCGCATGTGTCCCTATCCTTTCACTTCTTTCCATTTTTCGTACGTCGGATGCAAAAACTTTGATATTCAGTTTTTCGATTACCTTTGAACGCAAAACAAAGAAAGAGTCGAAGGAGAGAGAACGAAAATCCAGAAAACCGGTGCGGTGAGTGATGAATCAACCCGCAACGGCTGTTTCGCTCGTTCCCATCACCACATTTCTCCGGCGTCGGACGCAAAACTTTCCTCGTCAAAAAAGGACTTGAAGAATACTATGCACTAGGGGTATTCACTCAGTGTTGTATTTTTACACCTATGCAAAAATACAAACCGATTTACAATTTACAGTGAACGCAACCTTATGAAAACTTGGTTGTGTATATTTGCCAGTTGTCGAAAAGTGAAACTGAGCAATAATAAAATTGCTAAGATTTTACGTAAAATTAAAGTAATACAAAAGTAACAAATTACCTTTCCCTCTTCCATTTTAAATACAGTTGAAACTCGAGTATCCGGGATCCAATTATTCGGGAACTCTATTAACCGGGCTAATTTGTCTCTTCTGGTAAACTTCTATTATAAGGAAATAACTCTATCATCTGGGATAATTTTTTTTAGCTTTAAGCAAAAATCTCTGCAATAAATGTTAAAAGAGGCACAGAATGAAAGAGGATACATATATACATCCATACAATTGATAGTCTTTATAGATTATAAATAAATAGTGAAAATTCGGATTCTGATTGTGAAGAAGTTCATCCAAAAGTAACAATTTCAAAAGCTATAAAAGCATGTGATACATTACTTAACTTTTTGGAAAGCCAAAACATTAGTACAATAAGGAAAAACAGAAAAGTGCAAAGCAAACAATTTTGGAAGATATATTTAAGAAAAATGACTCATAATTGGGCTAGTGCATACATACATATTCTATGTGAAATTGGAATTAAATTACAGTTACATATTGTAAATCTGAATTATGGTTATGTTTTTTTTTATAAAAGATCAAAATAAAAAGTGAATAAAATAATATTATTATATTAACTGTTGGTGGATAACGTTTTTTTACTTTAAGTTTAATTCTTTTCATTAACCGGGATCAATTCCGGATAATCGGGTTATTCCATTTACCGGTATTATCACCGGATAGTGGAATCATTCGATTAATCAGAATTTTCGATTTTCCGGAAATCTCGGATTTTACTTCGATTTTGGCATTTAACATCAGCTGGCTGAAATACAACGTCAATGAAACATGCCCTGACCCTGACCCTATTGTTAAAATACAACAGCTTGACTTAGCTATTTTATATGATAAATGACAGATGTAATTGTATTTACAATACAATGTTGTATAATACAACACCAATTACAACACTGAGTGAATATCCTTACTGTATTATCTGATATAGTTTACTAGATAATTTCTCTTACAAAACTGATGGTTTTCTTCGGGACAATTTACCAGCAAAGGATGATGACTAATTTCCTGGACATATTCATTTAAAGTAATTTTTAATTTTCATCAAATATTCTTTAAAATGCAACCGAACAATTTAGCTAATTTGTATTCAGAGGTATGTAGATTACGACCTATAGGTTTATGAGTTTCTGGTAATTCACAGGTTTTCGGAGATGTCTCAGTATAACAAAGAAGTTATTGCTTCTGAAAACTACACATTTTTTCGGCCAATTTCTTTTTGGAATTATTTTGTAATCTCCCTTTAGGAAGGTTTTACTTTCGTTTAAAAATGTCGTTACAAGATTTCATTTTCAAAGATGTGAAATTCACAAATACAGTTCTTTCCGTCTTTACAATATTCAATAACAAAAATATAACATTGATAAATTAATTGAAAATGAGGTAAATCGAGTCCCCATCAATAAAATCCCTTATAGCTTTTAGCAAAATACCATGAAAAATAAACAAAACTTGGAAAAGAAGTCAAAACAATCAAGTGTGAAGTACATAAATGCATTGCGATGCGATCGTCCAATGTTTTGAAAGTACACTACCAGAAAATAAATACACTACGTTTGAAAATGTCGTGAAGAACGAAACCTATTATTGACAGCTTTGCCTATTAAGGCGGGCAAGCCAGTAATAGGCGATCAGTTAATTCCATTTATCGTTCTAAAAAGTATAGTACTTGACCACTGCGAGTGGAGTAGATCAGTTGGTCTGGTATCTAATGGGAAGGTTAGGACTGGTTGGGTAAATATAGTGCAGAACGATTGTGGCAGTGGGCAAGATATGGAGGGAAACCTCAAAGATCGATAGCTAAAGCAGATTATTACCGTCTTCACCGATCCTCAGCGATACGCTCCAAAACTTCGCTCCTCTTGAACTTGATCGTGTGCGAGGTGAATGAAAGCTTTCCCTTAGACTTGCAGACACGAGCGGAACTAGATGGAGCTTTCGTGCTGACCGTTGTTCCGTTGTCACAATAGCATTCAGTTTGCAGTTTGGTACTAAACGGCAGGCAGTTTTAGTTGTACTGTAGACGCGACTAGTACTCCAGTGTTCGGAACAGACAGAGATTTTCGCGCGCTAATTTGGTTAATCGAACTGTGAAGATATTCGCAATTAAACTCTCGTGATCAATGCTGTTTAAGTGCGGAAAAGCGTTTATCAAAATAATATCATAGGAATAGTAGTAAACGGAAAATGTGCCAAGGAGAATAGGTGCTTCAATGCGTTTTCGTTTTCGTTTTCCTTAAAATTATTCCACTGATAAGGCAGTGATTAAAAATCCGTATGGGAAGTGAATACGTATGAGGGCTACTGAATAGTGTTCACCTAATTTTGGTGATAATTTACGGTTTCCCGTACGCTTAATTGAATTTGATGCAGTCGCTATAATGTTTACTGTTCGACTTTGAATGCCCCTGTTATACCAGAGACTGTGCGCGAGAGCATTCCGTTTGCCTTTGAATTGGTCTAGATTTTCTCTGGAACGAAATTTTTCTGCGTTCTGAGGTTTGTATTATTGCAATTCCTGTTGGTGCATGCATGTCATTATAAAACTATTGAATTAAGCAACGGTTGGTGCAGGTATTTTCATGAAATTCAATTCTAATTTTTATGAGTTTGAGGAAAGATGCTGGCCAGTAGTTTTGATACTAGTTTAAGGTATAAAGTGCATTCACGACGGGAAGGGAGAATCCATCGAAAGTGATAATTCCCATAGATTATTTGTGCAAGTAGATTAAATGAGCTGAGTGAGATGTATATAGAGAATTTACTCATAATTAAATACAGTTTCTGAATCCATTCGTGCTAAAGCCTTTCAAGAAAATGTAATTACTCCATATCAACCTCTTATGGTGATTTTATTTCCGTAGTAACTTGAGGCACCTTTTCTAAAAATATAGCTAGCATTATGTTACTATTGTTAAGTGTAATATTGCACTTAAAACAATTAAAAAATAAATAAATAAATTGTAGCAAATATTCCTGAAATTTGCTTACTTTAAAAAACTGTTTATACTATCTGATAAGCTTCCGACAGATTGACATTCGTAATTTTTTGCTCATTCATTTTGCAAAGCAGTGTCATGATATATTGGCCAGACTTGGTGTAAATTAATCCATTTCGATTGATATGATAATAAGTTATTAATAATATTGATAATAAATTATTTTAGCATGCGGTTGACTGTCGCAAACCTCTTGGATAGTATGAATTCAGTTTAAATCCTTCTGTGCAATTGTGTGCAGTAGCGATCGTTTTGATATAAAGTTACAAATTAAGCTAATTAATTAAGTTTATTTATATTGGCGTTAATCCAACGAAAACTTTGGTTTTAGCTTAATCCTTCGCGGACGATTATTAATTTAATATTTCGTCCCAAGTAATAGTCAATTAAAAACAAAACTTACTAATAATTATGTATATTTGATTTATTGTCGAAAAGGTAAAGTTTATATTGACAATATAATATTCGGGCTAGAAATGTAGTTTTCTAAAGTAGATACCTTTTGAAGCAATCGCCGGCGTGAAGCCCAGGTTTCCTTTCAAAGATATCACAAAAGCATGGTTTCTTCTTTCTCACTTGCACTTGTGCTTGTAGTTTAGCTGTCCCAAATTCTTCAGTTAGTCCTATGTCCTATTAACAGCTGTCGAAATTCCTTTCGGTCTATGGGTTTTTCTTTGATTTTGCTTGCGCGTTATTTATATCGTGTCGCCCAACGAAAATAAAACAAGCTACTTTTAAGGTATTTTGTGTACTTTTCCCGTTTTTCCATTAAATTTGAAATTGAATGGGGGTCGAACAACTTCGCATTTAAAGCCTATGAAATTCTGTTAAATTTGGTACATTGGTTTCATTTGTTCGTGCTTCACACTTCTAAGCTAAAGTTTGTATAGTCTTTCCATAATTAATACAATAATCTTGAATGAACATTTAAAATGATAATCCGCTATTCTTGAAATTCATACGTATTAAAAGTAATATTTTGTCGTACGGATTTTATTGCGGAGCACTGTGTCATATCGTTGAGGTATTCATTTTAAAAGATTTTGGAATTGCTGCACATTCTGGTTTAGTTTTTGGACTGTATTTATTAAAATCTGCAGAAGATTTCCGATAGGATTCACCATTTTCCTATAGTTTTTCATTGCGTTCAGCATGTTTGGTTCTCAAATAACTTTCCTCGCACTTCATGATTATAAATTGCTCTTAAAAACTATTCTATGGGTTGCTGAAGTATGCATCTATTTCCAATTCTAACTCCATTTTAATGTAAGTTGAAGTTATGAGCCGGTTAGTTTTAAATCTCTCTTTCTATGCAATTTGCTTTAATCTATTCTAAATAAACTTGCCTGTCTCTTCGCGGCCACAATTGCAAATATATTATTGCTAATAGGTGAGATTTATTTTAAAGGATATGTGTCTTAAACTTGTACATACCTAACAATAAAGAGTGTATAAAAAAAGTCATTTTAAGTTATATAGTTTTATCTTAAATACCTGAAAAAGCAGAAAATAATTTTTTCAGTTGTTTATAAATTTTAAGACTTATATTACTAAAAATAAAACTATGGATTGTCAATAGGAAATATTCCAAGTTTATTAGGAAAATGCATTTCTGTTCAATAAAACTTTCTCCTTAATTTAATCTTCAATCTACGGAATATTTGGTTTTGATCCAAAAATATTATGTTGTCACCGAATGTAGAATTAACCCTTAAATCATACTGATGCACATTTGCATTACAAATTACTGGCGAAGATTTCGAAGACTCCTCTAACAAACCTAAAATTGTGCAGAAAAATTATTTCAAATAGTCTAAAATATTTTTTAAATTTATTTTCAGATTCTTGAGCAAGTGTTATATAATATATATGACGTTCACAGCGAAAAAGAAAAATTCGTGTACTTAAGGGCATTTGAATGTTTACAAAATTTTACCTTCTTCATTTTGCTAAGGTAGAGTTAGATAGGTTAGATACATTAGTCGATTTTGGGATCTTTTTAGAAAAAGGGTTAGCTTTTGCAACACGAGTGTTTCTTATTCCCTAGTCCCTAAAAGTGGGATATTGTTATATTTTTTTAATTTGCGCGTGGGGGTCTATCTTATACGATGGTTTGAAATTTTAGTAAATGCATCTAAAGTTCTAAATAAATAAGGCACTTAGAAAAGTCTAACTCTAAAGTTTGTTTCACAAAAAGATGAGATGCTCTCGAGCACTTTATATAAGGAAATCAACCCGGTTCTTTTATGGGTTAATGATTTAGACCTCTTGAGCAGAGGTCCAGCTGTTATAATAGAAATGTTAAGAATGCTAGATGATTCTAGTTATCCACATGGAGCTCCAAATCAATGACCAAAAGAAAAATTACCTGAAAACTTTTCCGCGACATGGGTCTAGACTAAATTTCATGGTGGACGATGATAGGGATAATAGTGTATTCTAATGCCTTCTTTTCCAGGAGTAAAATTATTAGAAAATATTACATACTAGCTTCTGTCCGCGACTTCGACTGCGTGGACTTCAGAACTGGGTCCAGAGAAAAATGAAAAATATTTGAGTAATAAAAAAATTAATTGAGTTTACCAACTTTAGAATACTGGGAAACAACGATGGTTTGAACAGAAAATTGATTTTAACTACTATTCCGAGATGCCTTGATACCCTATGGGTGTCAGAGGAGGACAAGACTGCACTAGTTTAACTCTTTATTGTTGTTTATTTAAGTTTAATTGGAAAATGATACGCGGCACTTTAATTTTGCATCGGCTTCTTTTTTGAGAACACGTTGGAATCTCAAATTCGAAAAGGCTTTCTGCGATCTCTTTTTCAATTGCCGGCCCAAACTAAGTTTCAGTTCCACCGGAAGAATATCACTACTCTACACTACACTTCTTACTAACTCAATTTCGTACATTTGTTTTTCTATGTCACTATTTTGTATTTTATCGCTTCCTTTTTTTACCTTTAATATTCCCTTAAATGTACTAATTATATAACAATTAATTTACTAATGTTTTGCTAGACTGTTAACAGATATTTTTAACCTATATAATTTGACATCTTCTATTT
>QYTT01082960.1:0-13062 GCA_006980735.1 Dasypogon diadema
CTGTAAGTTGGATTGGCTGGAAAGAGGCACTGAAAGTGTTAAATTTTTCTAAAAACACACATTTCTGATTAAATAGATAAAGAAATACACCACGTTTCTGTGTGATTGAAATTTAAGAAAATATTAACGACTAAGATGAAATTCCGGATTCATGTCTTTTAGTTCTTTCAATACACTTTAAGGATTGAGCAATAGTTTGGATTAGCGTTTTTGTGTTCTGCGGACTCCTACGAGTTCACTCTCAGCTATGATGAGGTCCGAAAATAATCCGTAAAATTTCTCATTGAATTTATGTATTTCTCATGGTAAATCCGCAACCTATGTTCGGTTGAAAATTGCCTTTCTAATCAACTTTCTAACACCTGGGCGTCTTTGATTTAACCTTACCTAATATGTATAAAAAATGTTGGGACTGCTGATTTCGGTAATGGACTAAGCTTACTAATTGGTGTGGAAGTAAAAACTCGGCTTTTTTGTGGTCAAATTCAATTTTATTGAAAAGATACTTGTTACAAAAATTAATAATTTGTCACGTATCCTATGAACGCGAAACGGCAGCTCAGGAGAGGGGCGTAGACTATGCTGGGGTCATAATAAAAAAACCTGGAGTCATACAAAGAAAAAGGCGCCAAATGGTTTTTAAGGAGGCTAAACCATGAAACCATTTATAAAGGAAAACCCTGGATAATACGTTACAATATTTATTCGGGTGCCGATAATAAGAATTTACCGTATCATTAGCCGGATAGGAAGGAAAAATATTGAAAATACAGCAAAATAAAATAAAAAAATTAAAATCTAATGGGAGTGGTCGCCAACCAGTTACTGCAAGAAGATATTATCAATTTAGTAATAGAATACTTTTTTCATATTAGACAATCGCCCTAGGTGCTCCAGTCTGCTTGCATTTCTCGAAAGATGAGCTAATTACGCGTGCCTTCCATCCACCACATTTCTACCCGTTCTCTCTTTTGGCCAGTTCTCCTCACGGAATCAAATTATTCTTCACGATTTTCTTCTAATATTTGATTTCAGTTCCACTAGTTTTTTTAATATGTTTTTTTTTTTCAAATTCACTCTGCTGGTGACTACTAGTCTTTTTCCGACTCTCCCATTTCAACAACTCCAACCGGAAAGACCCAAAAACGAGCCGTGCTTTTTTTTCCTTCATGGCCTTTGATACGTACGGCGTAAATCTACTACCCCACTCCGAAAGTTTAGGACTCTGGGTGGTATGAGTTTAATTTCTGTTGGGCGGCTAAATTCAAATTTTGGATTTATTTTGGGAATTAGTTTGTTTGCACTTTAATGTAAGCGGTATAGGCATTTTATGCCACAGATCAACAGAATTCTTTGCTCTGTCTTCGTCGTGAATCCTCGAACACTTTAAACACTATTATTCACCATATCTTTCCTCAATTTTCCACAATTCATTTTATCCGAAACACGGAGAGAAATATTTATAATCAATTATGGGAAATATATATGTGCTAATTTTGCTTCAATGTTTATCATAGCACACTATATGCACCTTTCGTGTCTTTGGTAACCAATCACTGGGGAAGAAATGCTTAGGATGCCACAAGAGGCTTTTCAATAATAGTTCAACTTCAGCTAGGAGACAACCTGAAACGGCGTCCACGATTAGCAAAACGTAGGAAATGAAGGAAACATAGTGACGGGTTGGCGAAACCAAGTATTGGATAATCTAATACCAAGATTTATAATATAGTAAGTTAAGGAAAAGATTACAATTAAATGGGAACTTAACTACTATTGATATAAATTCTATTGCAAACAAAATATGTGCAGAATCACTTGTTCTGGACCGGGTAAATTTCCCTATTATCTCCTATTGCTTTTGAGAACGTAACAAATCGAAATGTTCGTCATTACTATCTACAGTCTTTTGTCATTTATTGGGTAGATGATGAATGCCTTCCCGATAGAAACTTAGTGATTTCGAAGCAAAATAGTCATCAAGCCATTTTTGCACATTTTCCGCTTTCGTGAACCGCTGGTCTTACAAATATGACGACATAGACCTGAATAAGTGGTAATTAGCAGAGGAGAACACGCCGCATGCTATAGGCAACTTTCCACCCTAAGGAGTAGATGAGTTCCTGGGTTGGTTTTGCTGTATGTGAACGAGCGTTGTCATGCAGCAATATGACTTTCCGGCTTTCTTGGCCCACATCCAGAGCATTATTTAATTTGATCAATTGGGGTTGGTAAAGTTCAGCTGTTATAATTGACGCACTTTGCACCAATCAACACGAGCCTTTTTTTGAGCGATTATCAAATTATTCAGGATAGATCGAGAACAAATTTTTTTCACGACTAAATGTTCATGAAAAATTTTGTGTATGCTTGTCATACTAATGCACAGGGATGCCTCAATCACACGGTATATCTCATGACGGTCGTGCATTATCAGCTCATCGATGTTTTCTGGCAAAACAATCGATTTTGAATGACCTTCTTTAAATTCGTCCGTGAGCGAACGACGGCCACGATTGAATTCAATAAACCAGTGACATACGCTGGTTCTAAATGGTACTTCATCGTCGAAAAGTCGAAGTAAATTGATCGATGCAGCGTGACCATGAATTTAAACCCCATAATTTCGCTGGCAACGTACTACAATCGTCGCGATCCTTCACTACAGGATGTATTATTTGTCACTGATATGAGTAGGGTTCTGTTCCACAATCAAATTTGCCCCCTCAGTACAATGGATCATGATATTCTCTTTATGACGTATGATACTAAAATACGAGGAACTTTCATATTAACATATCTGCTTTACTTGATAAATGTACGTTACTACCATGGCTTGATATCTTTCAGGAACTTTTGATTGAACGTAAAGTGGATAGATAATTTCTTACCATGTCTCAATTAAATCTAAGGGTTCGGCCAGTAGTCTTTGTCCGTGGTTTAGTCGGGAAATTAGTGCATTGATTGCTGAATGTGAATTTTTGTACCGACAGTGGAGGAGGTTTAATACTGAACATAGTCATTCATTATCCAGAATTTTTCGAAATAGGGTAACCGCTGAGATCTGCAAGGCAAAGCATACATTTTGACTATACTACCAAACTTAATTCAGATTTTCCATCTAAAACTCTCTGGAATAATTTCAAAGTCTTCTTGTTTGAGTATATCTGACTATCATGCCATTAGTATGTTAAGCTTCCTTGCGAACGTCTTGGAAAAGACCATAACCACTCAAATTCAAAGTTTTTTTTATTGCATATTAACATGTTAACTCCTCTCCAATCTGGTTTCCGTTCAGGACATAGCTGCGAAAGTGCTTTACTAAAGGTCTCTTCTGATTTAGGTAAGGCCGTTGACTTAGAACATATTCAGGAATTTCTTAAATAAGGGCTTCCAATGAGTTAAAATTAGTGACCACTTTTCTAACTTGTTACCTTTATTTAGTGGGGTACCCCAAGGCTCGACACTTGGTCCTCTGCTATTTACTTTATATATTAACGATTTGACATCTGTTGTACGGGATGTTTAGTTACATGTCTGTGCTGATGACGTACAACTTTATTTTTCTAGGCCTGTTGTATGGCCCTACACACCAACACCGTACTATCTTCAGATGACCTTCTATCAATTGTTCTTAATGGGACCTATCTTCCATTTGTAGATAAAGTATGTAACTTGGAGGTGATATTCAATGGGATTTTATCACGTTGTGATGAAACGAGGGCCATACTGAGAAAAGTTTATACTGGATTGTGAAGGCTTCGGTTATCCACTGATGTTCTTTCTTTGGACTTGTGTCTAAGACTTCCTCATTTTACTTACGATAGTCTAATTTACCCCAAAATTGATTTCTGCTTGCAGAAGTAAATTAGAAGTTGCTTTCAATAATTGCGTGAGGTTCGTTTATTTGTTAATGACGTTTGACCATATATCTCGATATGGCCTCTGATTAACCACCATCACCAGGGCAGGATTTCCTAAAATGTGACGCCAAGCGTTGAACTTATAAAACCCTCAACAGACCCAGAGTCAGGAGTTCATGACTATAATTTAATTTTTCTCTCTACGTGACAAGTTTCGAGTTTACTTGAAAGAAAGATATTTGACACATCATTAACCTGAAAAGTATAGTTGTCGAAACATTTTTGTTATAACCCCTTTCCACTATTATCGCATTCAATACATATAGTATCACCGCTCCATTGCTCTCGTTAAGTTAAAAATATCAAATACCTCGATTTGGCTGGTTGTTTTGGCCATGAAATTTCGCACGGATATTGAATTGTGGTTGCACTCATATCAAGCACGAATATCCGGTGGTGGCAATCGTGTCTATAAAAGTGCAAAGAAGAAGAAGCAGCAGCAGTTTTCTGCCTGCCAAAGTAACATAAATCTTAAATTGACTTTTAGCACGTTTTCATATTTTTCACCCTCTATCAATGCATGGTTAGGATGTTCCATGTTCGTTCGATTTTTTTTTTATATTTCACTTGGTTGTTAGTTACTGTTATGTAGTGTGAACACGGAACAGGCATATGACCTATCCACATAGGCGCACACCCAAACCATTCATAGAGGTCATAAATTATTTTGTTCAGATAAAAACGCACGCCGATAATTTCTTTTTTGCCATACTTTCGGTGGTGTATTTTTTTCCGCAGAAAAGGGGGTTACACTCATATATGACTACATATATATATATGTCCGTGGTGTAGCAAAAATTTCAGGAAACAACTGGCTGCGCTACCATCACTAGTCATTATTATCTGCAGTTCGCTATCCTATAACAGGGAGCGGAATATCAAGGTGGCTAGATATAAAAGGCAACAACAACAGCAACGTCCATTTTTCGACGGGTAGAAAAAAGTTTAAATCAATTGGGTTCAATTCTTTTCGCAAATGCAATCGATTCCGAATTACATCCCTATCAGTGAGCACGTGGAACGATGGAGAACGACCGTTGCCGTTGTTGTTGTTGCTGTTGCATCTCGAATTGCCATTTAAACGCTATTTTACTTTTATAATTTTCACTATAAATCACAGTTCGATTATAACATGGGTTGTCGTTTCATCCGATCCCTGTGTTTTTTTTTTTTTTGTTCGTTCACAGTTTTGGTGATGCTCTGTGAATTAACCACAAATGAGAACGCAAATGTGATGATTCAGCAGAACTAGTTTGACAAAAAAAAAGAGTTAAACCTGACGAGGTGTAAAAATTTAAATAGCATCCAAGTAAGCAGAAATAAAAGAAGAAAGCTTTAAAATTTCCTTTGCACCCCATGCAAACTTGGCAAAATTCTCACATTCATTCTGTAGAATTTCTCAGTATCTTTAAAACTAAAAAAAAGCTTTACAAAATTGAAAAAATTACAGGGTAACTGCCCAATTTGTAATATGGAATTTTTTTTAAACAATTCTCATACATACATGAGGAAAAAATGTTACAGTTGACAATCTTTTTCGTGTTGATCTCTCTCATACACATAAAGCTTGAGCAAAGCAAAAAGCTGTACTGTTTCTTTGCAGACTTTAAGGCAGCCTTTGATAATGTAGACAGAGAAACTTTGTTTTATAAATTGGGTGAATTAGGGTTTTCATATAAATTTATTAACATGATTAGGGAAATGTATAGAAAAACGATACCTGCGGTATGGGGGAGTGAGGGAATATCACTAGAATTTACGACAACATCGGGAGTAAAGCAGGGCTCTTTACTTAGTCCGGTGCTTTTCACAATATTTATAAATGATCTGCCGAAGTGTCTAGGGGGAGATGTTACAGTGAATGGGATAAACATAAATTCGTTGCTGTATGCTGATGATGTTGTACTTATAGCTGATACCCTTAAGGCTCTTCAGAAAATTATAGACAACCTAAAAAGATACTGCGATCAATGGAAATTATTTGTAAATATAGAAAAGTCCAAAATTATGGTATTTAGAAAGAGAGGAACACTTGGAAAGAGTAAAAAATGGTAAATGTGGCGGCAATATCTGGATATTGTAAATTCTTATAAATATTTGGGTCTTTGGTTGACACCTACGCTTAGTTTTACTTTCCATCTCGAAAAGAGAGTATCTCAGGCTAAAATAAGTATCTATGCTTCTTTTCACGTTGAATATGAACATTAATTATGTTACAAAAGTGTTAGAGTATTCACAAAATAGATTTCTAAAATTGCTGGTAGAAAAAGTCATAGGTGATAATATTTACTGGTATAAGGGTTGGCATCAACTCGCAGAGAAAAACAATATACATTTAAATCTACCAGAGAACAAAAGTCTATGGAAGGAGGAATTGACCGATTTTTATAAAGCCATCGAAGATAATTGATATAAAAATGCAATTGAAAAGGCGCGGAATACGACTCTGCATGATATGTATAGTGCTCTAGAATAATCTGCGACATAAACGATCTACTAGTAGTCATAGTCGTTGAAGCTTGACCTATTGATTATACTTGGGTTAACTAATGATTCTCTATCTGGACCTAAATTATGTTTCGAAGATCCAACTTTACAAAGGCATTCTTCCCAGAAATATGTGTTTAAAAAATAATAGATAGTTTTCCTGCAAGAATTTTACATAAAGTCGACAATTGCTATGTGGAGTTTCCGGATTTTGCTGGCGTACCCACCAGATGCTTCCCCGAGCCAACGAAAATCTCCACAAATATGTGCTCAAGAAGATGGTCAGATTGAGCCACAATAGTACTCGGTCAGATCTCTGTTTGTTTTAAATATCTACTCTTTTACACATTGACATTCAATGAAGTCGAAATCGCAGACTTTAATTATTGTCAATTCGACTTCAACTCAAGCATTCAATCCTAATTGTAGCGCTAGTAAATGGAGCACATGTTTCACATATACCACATTGGGCACACTTTTTTACATAACAGAAATGCACTGAAAAACCATGCCGATGCATAAAATAATATTTCCTACCATCTGGTTCTGTATTTTATCTACAAGATACACTTCAAAAGCCAGAAAAGCCGCCGCGAATGCAGTTCATAACTCTTTAGAGACTTGTGCAACAAGAACTTTCCGACGTAAATGGAAAATTGGGAATCTTTTTATCTAACATTATTATGCGCTCAGTATTACTCAAGGTATCATAGTATGCTTGTATATTTTCATCATTAGCAAAGGAAGTAAGTAGAATTATTTTATCACAGAGGAAGGTAATCGCTTTAATTAAAATTTTCTATCATTTCGCAAAACAAGTATTTTCAATCAAAACAGCCCCCTTTCCGAGAACTAAAGAGAAAAAAAAATCCCAATTTCTTCCAGGGGCGGACAATACTTTCATTCATGAGTAACACCCGAAACTGGTTCAGATTAATTGAAGTCTCATGGGTATGGGAACCCTCATCAAATATTTAACAGGACATTTAAGTTGATCATTAGAGTGCCGCACGACGGTTTAACTCCGACAATGTCCTTCTGAACAAACATATATACGTCACACATACTTGATCTGAACTAGAACTGGCATGTCCTCTCTGGGTGCACATTTTATTTATTCTATTCAGTTCTCATTGAGAATGATAAGGGGGATGATGTGATGAGGAAAGTGAACCTTCCAAGTTCCAAGTACCAAGGACACAAAATTTTAATATAAGAGTTTTTTTTCTGCCAGTGTAAATGTCTCCCTGTTTGGTTCTTGCTCTGTTTGCTTCCATGTTGGCAAAGGGAACATAAATCAAAGTCATCAACCCCTAGCTGAAAATCAAGCCACGCCTGTCAACTCGATTTTTCATTTTTTTTCTTCTTTCTTGGGTGTCCTTTTCGGGAACCAAATGATGTCCCTGGTGCTTTTCTTCTATTGAATTAACTCGGAGCTGGAAAGGGGATGTATTTTTGCTAGCTGTGATTTCTGGAATGGCTGCGCTACATCAGGCCAGACATTCGAGATGTGTAACATGCCCGTAGATAATACTGACACCATATTAATACAGATACGGGTTCGTGGCAGTTAATGAACTTTTTGAATAGCTTCTGGTGTAATTGTTGTCATTAGTTGATTTACGATCTTGCAAGTGCATATATTTATTATTTATGGATTTTGAGGAGGCTACATGGAAAAATTTCTCGTATCAAGTGTTTTCCAATGCAAAATCAATATTTCACCTAAATTCTAATAAGCCCAATTTACAAACTAAAAAAGGAAGTAGAAATTTCCCTAATTGGGGAAAATGTAATTGTATTTGATTAATTTCTCCATCATTCTAGATCATTGTAACGTGGAGCATTATAGTGTACCTACAATAGCATATTAGATATTGGAAAAAATTGCAGTATTAAATTTTGTTTTCTGTCCAAGTTGTGCTGTGGCTTCATAGGGTCTTCCATGAGCTTTGGCTACACCCCAAAAGAGAAAAAAAAACCAAGAGCTTATGATACATCTTGACTTTTTACTTTTATGACAAGGTTTGCTTTCGAAGAAGAGATTAATAACATTTGATTTCATAATCGGATTTTCACCTTATTGGTCTTATTTTTTGTATAATCAAATTTTCGTAACATTTTCCTTATATACGAGACAATTTCTATCTTTGCATAGAAAATCATAGAGAAATTTGTACTTTATTGAGTATGGGGAAGCACATGGTAAGTAATAATAGATTCTGAGAAGATATTTTGTTTAAAATATCGTACGCCGATATTTGTGCTAGGAGAAGTTTTATACTTTCTTAACGTGGAGACTGTCATACGAGTATTTTATGATAAGTACCTGGACTTGACAAGAAGAAAACATTTTTATGTGTAAAATTCATTTTATATTTCAACATGGTCTCCTTGTAGCTCGATACACATTGTCCAATGTTTTTCTATCCCATTTAAAAAATACCATTTCTCCAACCTTTCAAAATAGGCGTTTATTGCAGCAATCACCTCATCGTTTGAGCCAAATCTAATTCGATATGTAAAAGAGTAGATATTTAAAACAAACAGAGATCTGCGCGAGCACTATTGTGGCTCAGTCTGACCATCTTCTTAAGCACATATATGTATTTGTGGAGATTTTGTTGGCGCGGAGAAGTGTCTGGTGGGTCTCCCAGTGTATCTGATTTTGTTCCACTGGAGTTAAGCCTATCTGAATTATTATAAATACAGTCTGCGCAATTTAAATAAACGCACCACCACATAGAAAGCATGTCTCCTTAAAATGAAAGAAAAATTATATTTTATTAATATCTACTATCATTATTTGTTTAAATAAAACACATACTGTTATTATGTGACAAAAATATTTTTTTTATTAGTAATTTTTTTATAAAACAAAAAGCAAAAGCAAAATTCAAGCCGCTTAACTGACATAAACGCAAATAGAAAAATAAGAAATAAAGTAACTTTCTAAAATACTATTTACACACATTTTAGTATTTAATTCTTTATTGGTTCTCCATTTTTCTTGATGACTTCAAAAATCCTTTTCAGCATTGAATTAATAAGGTTGCTTATAATATTATCATCAGTCTCATCCCAGCATTGCAGAATTTGTGCCTTAAGCTCTCGTTTAGTGTCATATTGCTTGCCATTTGTGTAAACTCGGCGTGCTAAAATTTCCCACAGGTTTTCCATTGGATTGAGATCCGGGCTTCACGATGGCCATTCTAATGTAGAAATATTCCTGTCGGTAAGCCAGTCGGTAGTGACCTGTGAGGAATGTGGAATGGACGATAGCATTGTCTTGTTGATTGAAATGTGCCACCTTCTCCGAACCTGTCCTCCAGATAGGAAATGAGAACGTAATCTAGAAGCTCTGTGTACGTTTCTAAATTCATTCGAGTGGGCATATTATATACATTAGGCTTCCATCGCCAAAATTCTGGGTTAGTCTCGGTGGATCAATCTTGGTCAAATCGTGCCAATAATGACTGCAACTGTCTAAATTAAACTTTTTTTCATATGAAAAAATTACATTTTGCCACTCATGGACCCAATGCATATGATTTTTGGCAAAAGTTAGACGTGCCTATTTACAGTGCTTTTGCAGATGTGGCGTCTTGAGTGGTTTCTTATATTTAATCGTATCACTTCTACTTAAAATTTGTTGTAGTACTCGACGTTTTTTTTATAGGAAGCTCTAATTCCACAACAATTTGAGCCGTTGACAGCTTTTTCTTTGTGGCAAGTTCCTTTATTTTGCTACTGGTCCGGTTACTCTTCACTTTCGGATTTCCTTTTTTGTTTTTATTAGTGCCATATTTCGGACCTAATTTTAATAAATTTCTTACTACTTCATCTGATCTTTCGATTTTTCTCCTCGAAATTTCCCTGATTCCCGTCCTCAGTTTTTTATATGTTGTAATTTTGATTTTCTTCTCGTCCGCTAAAATATTTCCCCTTGGCATCTTGTAAAACACTCTGTAATCAAAATTTTTTTTGAATACTTAAGTTTACCGTCTTACACTTAGAGAGGAGTACACAATGCAGGGATATCAGGTTTATATGCATTATAAATATATTACGTAACACAGTTGGAAAAAAGTGATTTTTCGGATATTGTGCGAGTGCATTTATAGCAATTGCCCAGACTGTATGTAACAATCTTAGGTGTTTTCATTGTTAAGTTAAATAATGTTTCAACTACTTGTTTTTGCGGAGATGGCTATTATGGAACATAACATCTGTTAACGAATAGCTTTAGTACTTTATAGTGTATCTTTTTAATAAATATGTCCCGTTAAAACTCTGCTGTATTGTCAGTTCTGAGGCCCATTGGTTTAGTCTAAGAATTAGGCTTTTGATATCATGACGAAATGATGCATATCGCAGATGGCGCCGTTTCCATACTCCAGAATACTCGGATAACTTCCGCGCTTTGAAAAACAAAGTAAATAATGATTTTTCGCGTTCTAATTTTCAATACTACATATAATACTAAATTAAACTCGAATCTGGGCAACAAAAATCTTTGGCAAAATCTAAAGAATTTCGAAGTTTGGTGATCTGGAGGTTCAACTGCATCTGCAGATCCGAACGAATTAACCCAGATATTTATTTCTTTCTCACATATCTTAACTGCTATCAATTCCAACATCGTGGATTACCCAAATTGTGTTTTAGATTTGCCTGACTCTTGCACTGGATTTAGTTTTATTCAATAAATACTCCCATTTCCTCATCCTAAATTTCCTTTCCGCCAAAGCATCACAGGACATCCCCAGAGTTTTGGTTGCGTCATAAAAAAATGTCCATGAAGCTGAATGTTTATTCTGCAATTATACCGGTGAAATTTAAGGCTTTTGACAGAGCTGACCACAGGATGTTGTTGAGTAAATTAGCTTCTAAATTCGGGTTCTCTAAAGAGGCGTGCACGCTTGATGGTTATACCTTAGTGGATGTCAGCATAGTATTTTTTGTGGAGATGTACCCTCTAACTTCTTCATCGCCCCAAGTGGAGTACCGCAGGGTTCTATTTTGGGATTTTTGCTTTTTCCCATGATTATTAATTACCTTTCTAAAGTCAATTTTGAAATGAACGGTTAGCTAGCCCAAGTTTCGAGCGTCTCGAAATCCCTTCCACTACATCTCAGGACAAGCATATTGGACGAAAATCAGTGCAGCTTCCGATATGGAAGATCAACTGTATAGATAAGTACTTTACGTTATACCAAATTTTGCAGAAATTCTAGAGGTATAACATCTCATTGCACCATCCTTTTCTCAGTTGTAAGGAGGTTTACGATAATGTTGAAATACCAACATCATTATATACTTTAACCAACATGGGTTTACCATGAAATATAGAAAATCTCTATTGCGTAATTTAGAGGAAAAGCTCCAAATCAACTTGGACTCAGTTATGTGCTGAGTGTAGAGCTGGGCAAGTACCAAAAATAAAGTACTTAAATACAAGTACGGAAGATCTGAATACAAGTACCACATGTATAAAAAATTAACGATTTCAACAAAGCTGTCTAAATGTATCTATGTCTAATCCTTTGCAGGAAACCAAACATAATTTGTTACGCGCCTCATTTTTATGGAGTTTATTATAAAGCTTTGAATACATAAGTTCTATTCATATCAGCATTTTCAGGTTGTGACCGAGGTCATCTATCGGAGTTGATACACTAACATAATATACTATTCATTTAATTCCATTTCACAAGTTTTGATTTTATAATATTTCTTTCCTAGATCCTATAATGCTTATGATTACACTTATGATCTCTACTTAAGATTGACACCCCAACTTGCCCTTTATCCTTACTACAGTTTTACAAAACTATTGCATTACTTTGCCTAATATAATTACCCTACATAGAATATACTTCAAATTGTTCTCATCCATCGTGGAGAAAAAAAGGGAAGAAAAGCAAGCAAAAAAGAAAAGAAAAATTTTAACTCATTCCCATCTCAAACTTTATAACTTGTCTTCTTGTCAGTGCATCCCTTAAGGAATTACATAGATGATTCCATTTAGCACCATTTAAAAGCCCTATAACCTCTGATTTGTTAAAACAAACATCACCTAAGTACTTTTTCCTCAAATCCCTATACATTGGGCACATTCCTATGAAGTGAGATGTGTTTTCTACTGCATTTAAATTACACAGATCATAAGTGCCATCTGTTTTTTTCATCCATGGCTTTGAATTTAATGTTAACAATCCTCCCCTAGCAAGAAAGATAAGTTTCATGAAATTCTTCCTGCTTGAAGCAGTAATGTATGGCAGTGGTAGTTCATATTCTAGAGCACTATACATATCATGCAGAATCTAATTCCGCGCCCTTTCAATTGCATTTTTATATAAATTTTCTTCGATGGCTTTATAAAAATCGGTCAATTCTTCCTTCCATAGACTTATCCTCTGCTAGATTTAAATGTATATTGTTTTCCTCATACCAGTAAATATTATCACCTATGACTTTTTCTGCCAGCAATTTTGGAAATCTATTTTCTGAATACCTAATCTAACACATTTGTAAAATAATTAATGTTCATATTCAACGTGAAAAGAAGAATAGATACTTATTTTAGCCTGAGATACTCTCAACCAACCAAAGACTCAAATATTTATAAGAATTTACAATATCCAGATAT
>QYTT01082964.1:0-12905 GCA_006980735.1 Dasypogon diadema
TTATAACATTTCAAGAAAAGCTCGATGAAACTCCATATAAAAAAAGTGGCTGAAATACGGAACCGGGAGCTTTCTTTGTATAATTAATATATAGATTACGTGTTCTTTTGGTCTAGATTATTCACACAGGACGAAACAAAAGAGTTATTCAAATTATTTATCTCAATATTCATATCGCAATTTCCCGGTGTCAAAACAATTCCATCCCTACGTAACTACGACCAAAGTGAATCGTAATTATGACTTCTTACCATCCGCCACAGCCTTAGTCACCACACATTTCGTTGTGTTACAAAATGTATTGAAGTGGCCTCCGATCTTCTTCTCTTCCATCAAAACAGCAACATATGTCTTACAGCCATAAGCTCGCCAAGAGTCATCTATGGATGGTTATGCACAAAAACTCATTTTTATTTACAAAGACGAAATAATAAAAATATAATAGCACTAGCTGATCAATACCAAAATTCATCTAGAATTATATTTTTTTCGAGCGTTCGTAAAAGTTACGAACTTGGGTTCAATTCGCTTTTAAAAACACGAACCAGAACTACACGTGTATTGAAAACACGAACTACACGAACTTTACACGAACCTTGAAAAGGTTGAAAAGGGCATTGTAAAGGTTCGAACTATACGTGTATAGAAAACAGAAGTTCGAACTAGACGGATTTTCTTTGCTGTGACGGTAATTTTCTTTGCTGTGAAAAAATAATTGCTATAGAGCCAATCTACTGTAAATAACATTAAAGCTTATCTCGTTTACGTATTAAAGCACCCTAACAGACACCGTTAACTCTAATCTGCTGTAATAACATTATAAATTTGGGGATCTGTTTACATTCAAATAATTCTGTCAATTTAAATGTCTCATTACTAGGAAATTGACAGAAATGAGGAAAATGGAGTATGGGGTATATTAACACGTTGAGTGCCGTGTCAGTCACCGGTGACTGACATTTAAAAGCTCTCTCACGGCAAAGGCATTTTAATACGTAATTCCCTCACGAAAGCTTTTATGCTAATTGTGGCAGTCAACGTGTTAATCTAAAGCTTTGTGCTGTTGCAGATACTATGGCCGTTCTCCGTTCTCCCTTCTCCCTTCTCCCCCTGACATAAAAAGTTATGAGCGTTGATCGAAGTAGCTAAGGGTAAATAACGTTTTGTATTTGAGCTCCCTCCGCTTTTGAGTTATGTTGGAGCAAACAACGCAGCACTCCACTTTATTACTTGGGCAAACAAATTTGACAACCGGCGATTTACGATTATGTGACGACCATGGCAACAATTTTTGTTTGTTCAAAAGGTCCATAAAGTAGGTGCTTCTTTGCACACATGAACCGAATCAGATAGTCCAAGTATAATGGCAGCTATCATGGCAAAAACGATGAAAAGAAGACTAGACTAGAAATTGGAGGAAAGCTCCACCAGTACATAGCATTCCCAGACGAAGCTCAGCATACTCTATATCGTGCAATTTCTAAGTGGCTGGCTACTGGTGCAATTGCAATTTGCATTGAAGCGGTCGTGCGGAATTATCACTTTGAAATTGCCAACCTCAAAGGGCAGGAAGTGGCCTGGGAACCTTTGTTATTCTGCAGTGGCTGTATGTTTACGATATCGCTGTATCTCCGATATGTTTTTTTTCTATACAATTAAATGACCATGTTGTCCTGCTATATATTTCTTCCGAGACAGTAAGGTCTCTTTTCAAGGAGCAAAAAGTTCTCCACTTGAATTTATGAAGTGCACCGTTCCAAGTTATTTACAGTCGCACTAATTTGTGAAGTTGACAAAAACTCCAGGCATAGTGTCATTGTCCTTATGAGAAAATTCAGTGCAAATTTCATTCCGAAAGTTCTGCTGGAATTCCGTTGGCACGATGTGGTTCTCTATAGTAAATTTTTAAGGTGAATTAATTACTATATGTGTCACTTATTTCAGATCTGCTTTTTCTGCCAATTCAAATAAACTCGAATTGCAGAAAAGTCTCGAACTTATTGATTGCCTTCTGGTTGGGATTTTCCCCAAAGGACGACTTACACTTAATTAGGCGGAAAAATAGATAAAGTTTTATACACTGAAAAAGCACACTTTCATGGTTCAACCAAATTTCATAAATAAATGATTCGAAACTGATTGAAGCGGGAAAGTAACATTTTCTCAAAGAAAGTGAATATTCCTGAGAATATTTCAGAAATTAAGGGAACTTGTTATTACTGTTGAGAAAATTAGGCAGCCTTCTTGAAAATTAACCAGCAGTGTCTATGCATATAGGCTTTAAAATTTCTTATCGCAAACGAACGATTTTTTATGGGTCTTAACTGTGTGTGTGTGCGGCTTCTTGCCGTTGTTCTGTTATCAATATTCCAAGTTAGACCAGTTTCAGATGAAATGCGGTGTTTTATATTCGTGAAATATACGTCACCTATCGTTATCTCTACATCCTATTTCTCAGATAAAGATCAATGATGTGAATTCTAGGAATTGACTCAAGGTGCCAAGGAACATTCTGTTTAAACGTCCATGATGTAAGAAATGAAGGGAGGAGGGAAAAAGGGGAAATGCTTGTTTTTCTATATCTGAACTGTTATGTTCACGAATTAATTAGGAATTGCGGCTAAATCATATCTGCAGGATGTAATGGTTGGCGATTCATAAGGATTACTCCAACAAGAACTGGAGTGAAAAAGAAACAACACCATGCCTGTGCGCCAGAGTATCAATATCAATAATGCAAATTATGGTCACTTCGCCAGTAAACCGAATCGCCTTACTTTAGCTAAAGTAACGTGCTATACCTGCAAAAATATCAGAATTAAATTCTACTCTGGTTCTAAGATAGGACTCTTGGATAAATACTCAGTTGGATGGTCTGAAATGTTTTCATTGCTACAATCCAGGCATTTACTTGTGCAGCGTTGTTTACTCAATTCAATAAATAAAATAAATAAATAAAAAATTGTGTATAAAGTATTTTGAATTCTCTTAAGATACTATTGTTGCTTGTGTTTATGTTTTTTAAAGATATTTCACGGGTTGTATCCAAAAAAAAAGTTTATATAAACGATCGTTAGTATGGTTTTTTGTGGATAGCATATGATGTAAAAATTAACATTTCTGCTTATAATTACCGAATCTCCATCAAGTCGGCTTGTACTTCGAACCTCAAAATCAAAGTTGGTGTGCCGCAGGATTCTTTGCTTTTATCTGTTTAGTTTCACTTTTAAATTCAATTTATCATATTTGGCAAAATTCTTGTAGGTAGGTACAGGTTGCACCTTAACCGCTCAACCGCGAATTAAGAATTATACCCCGATAATAATAATGATACTTAATATGAGACTTTCTGTGGCTAGTTAAGAAAAAATGTAGTATTTGAGATTGAAAAAAAAAATAGTTTTCTGGAGTTCTTGGTGTTTCCTTGCGACATCTTCCGGTTGTTTATTCTAAACACATCACCAAGGCATCTAAGTCTACCAGATTTTATGAAGGTTGAATGATCTTTTTCAGAATTAAACTTATATCCTAACAACTTATATACAGAGAAGTGTGTTCATAGCAGCAGATCAAAGATTTTCCCCGTGGAGCGCCTTTGGAGAAGGAGAATAGTGGTTAATACATTAAAGGTTGTGAAAGAGTTTCTCAGCAGTAGGTCTTAGCCTATTATTCCGTTTCGATAATTTAATTAATCTAAAAGAAGAGAACGTTTAGAACCTGTAGGACCTGTACGATCGGCTTGTAGGAGATTCATACGTTTCATTAAGTACTTTCAGTAGACATTTGAATGTGCGCCGCAAATAATGTTGTAAGTGCCTAGAAAGTTTTAAACTGAGTGTTCGTGAGCTTTTATGTTTTGCGTAGTAATAGCAGTATTAATTTAAATCATATCATCAACATTGTAACTTAATTAAATGCTACAATATAATGTTGGTGATGGGATTTAGGGTAATGCTGTTATTCCTGCACAAAAATTGAAAGCTTCCGATTTTTTTTGGCACTGACAACGTTATTCGCTGCGCACTATGTGATGTTATAGTCTGCGAAAAGATCTCTTTATATACGTACTATTATATGATTCGTTAGAGCAGAGGATAACAATAATAACACCTATAATTATCTACTGAATATCGCTTATAAAAATAGATTCATTACGTTTAATGAGAGTGCCTAGATCTATAGTTAATAGAATAGACCACATTGCAATATTCTACGCACTATTTCTAGTATTATAAATGCAATTCAATTTCTAGATAGAATAAAATCTAGGCTATCATCATTTAAATACAAATCCTACTGCTGGAACATAGTGTAATACTTTTATGTACATTCATTACATTTTTCACCTAAGAGATAGTAGAGCTCATAGACTGGCTTATTCAGCCAACCTGCCTCTTGGACCCGGCAAATTCTTTTGACGAGTTTCGCTTGGGAAAGGCGCTCTTTCGAACAGTCAAATCACGGCTTTCGTCTACCCACCTCTCTTGAGATGGTGAATATTTCTTAAGTGCCCACAATCAGCTCATTCTTTTTCACGACAGCGTCAACTTCTTTGTTGGCTGGCTTTCAAAATCATAGCAAAAGTAGATTTTTTTTGTTGCTTCCAATGTAGTCTTTTGAGGCGATTAAAACCTTACAATGTAAGTGACGAAAGTTTTCACATTAAGTCTTGATTTATTTTCGAAAAGAAATTTTAACTGCCGAAAAATCTCGGGTAGAGATACAGCTCTGCAGATTTTCTATAAACTTGCGATCGAAACAAGTGCGAAGTCAGACAGTAAAATTTTGCACTAAAAGTTTTAGAACTTGCAACATTTGTAAGGTTAAAATAATTCCGGACCTCCTCTTCCCGAAATTTCCTTCTGCCTAAGCTGCGCTGTGGCATTACAGGGTTGCCCTCTGGCTTAGGCAATACCGTAAAAATAAAACATTCACAATTTTATTGTGTTGCTAGTAAAAGTGAAGGTTTGGGAATACGGTCCGACATAGACGGCCGCTATTAGTTTCGCTTTTTTCCTGCTAGTTTGATTTATGCCTACTTAGTGCTTAAGGCGATTGCTTTTGGGTTCTGTTGGAAGTTTTTACCTCAAAGGAAACATATATCGTTTTCTGGCTGCTACAACGCGCTCTTCGACGAAACTTGAATGACGCACCACATACGCAAGCACATTCTTAATAGTTAATAGAGGTTCTAGGATCATCTCTGACTTAGATGTGAAGTGTGCATCCCTAAAGTGAGGCGTTAGAGCCGCATTTGAATTTTAAGTAGGAAAAAATCCATACATACAGTCCTCGGCGCATACTGTTCCATAAAAGTGCTGTGCATGCTGACTAATTAATGCGAATTTCAGCTAATCTTACTTATCGTTCTGAAAAGTAATTTATTCCATTCCACAGATATCTCTTTTTGTTAAATTATAACACCTCAAAGGATGAATTTCCTTGTATGCAAAGAGGCGTTCCACATTAATGCATGCAAATTCCTTCCTTGCGGGCAATGCAAATAGAGATTTCACTAAATGGATGTTTCCCCGGTAATGAAATTAGACAAAGTACAGCACTGGCACAACACATTCAACTAGGTAAATGCACTGGGGCTGTCTGCTTTCCCAGATAGCACCGCACAGAACAGAAAGCCCATACATTTCAAGATGTCAATCCTTGCTACCTCCTGTAATGATGCTCTCAATGAAGATTCAAAGCAAGTTCCTTTACTTGGATCAAGGGAAACACCGGAGTTGCTAACTAGCAGTGAAGGAGAAAATCAGACAGGTCCTTGTGCTGGTTACGAATACGAAATGAGGGGCATGGTGGTACGGTGCCATTCTTTATCAGTCACCTCCCGTGTCGGGGGATGAAATGGGTCTTAAAACTGGGTATATAAGACATTTGCATTCTTTTTTCATTCCGAAGAAAATATGTCGTACGTGCCCTTTCAAACCAGTTGCAATTAGGAGATTTACCTATTGGGATATGCAGCAGCAGTTACTTTGTGCACACTCTGAGCTCTGAGTAACGCTTGCCAAGATTCTAAATGGAATTGGGATTAAGTACTTCATCGATTGGCAATTAGTGCGGCTTTCTGCAAATCATGCTCCATCAATTAAGCTTCAGTCACATTTGAGTGTATGAGGCCCAAGTTTTCCAGTTGCTGCAGGCGCTTTATTAGTACTTGGCAATAATTTCCTCTTGGAACGTATTAAGCAATCGAAAAACATCATTTACAATGGAGCAGCGAAAAAAATAGATTCAAAGGAAAGAAGTCCTGTCGTAACTGACAGTTAATTTTAAGTTGAAGAAGTTCAATTAATTTCGTCGTTTACTTTCTCTCAGTGTGCAATTGAAGGGTGCTTCACCTCATTCTGAATTTAAATTAAAATCGCGCACGAATTGAAAATTGTTTTGGGCGACGTTCTAGTTTGAAGAGAAAAAATATCGTTACCAGTTTCTTTCGCCAAGCAGTTAAGACGAACAGCAACGAATAAATGAAGTGCATTGAGCTGTTTTGAAAAATGATGTCACTGTTCTGGTGTACAGATGCCAGCTCTCTCTCAGAATATTGACAAAAAATTAAAACGAAAACTTTGTCTACCACCCAAAAATGAAACACAACTTATTGGGCTGTGTAAAAGTATTTCAGGATTGACCTTGCAGTGCTGAAATATAGCAGCAATGCACAAAATGGTCAGAAAAAGTAGGCACTCCATATCGATTAAAGAAGAATGAAATAAGGCCAAGCACTACACAAACTATATCACCTTCTTTTCCTGCTGTTAGTCACGAATAGATGAATTTTACATTGACCCGTAACAATGAATAAATTGTTTTGCTGTTCAGGTTAACGATTTTTTTACTAATAACCAGGTGGGAAATTAACTGTCGCGGTCTAAGGTATATTAGATCTGAAATAACTTGCACGTCTTTTACAAATACTTTATTTAATTTTAATTCGAATATAGTTTAGTTAAAATATCGATTTGAATTTAATAAGAATTAAAAATTTACGGAATATGGAGAACAAGTTCCTAAATTTGTTTTAGTATGACAAATGTTAATTCAAAAGAAATATAACACTACAAATGTGTTGTTCAGAGAAAATGCATGTATTTAAAAAAATATAGTGGTTTAAACAAATTTATAAAAATCCTGGCGACACATAAAATAAACACATTAAAAAATAAAATACATATACTAAATGAACAATTAATGTTTAGTACATCCAGCGTTTTTATTGATAACCTCAAATATATGATTAGGTAGCGATTTTTTTTTATATAAGAAAAGATGACGATACATTTATCTCATATTCTTCTGATGACATTCAGGAGTTAAACTTTTGCCCAACACTGGCGGCCTTTGGCATAAATCCCTCTCGATAACAATACATTTTTTATGATGTTGACATCAGAACATAAGCAATAGGCTATTTTTTTCGTTCTTAAACTATTCTTTTACTTTGCGCCCTTTATGAACATCCAATTACCGCCTTCCATAACTAACGAATTTTTAATAACGCAGTTTGTATAATATTTAACTATTTAAGTTCGTTTTAGCCTACATACATTGGTGGTTGCAATGCCCATCCGATTAAGGTGTTCTCTAAGCTTGCAGTGTCCAGTCAGAACTCCTACAGCGATTCTCATTTGATTCTTCGGCAATTTTAACAGTTCCAAAGTTCTTTTTTGTCAAACTTTTTGGTTTGTTTCCTCTCTCAGAAATGACTTCCTTTTGAATCGTTCAAGCAAAATTTTCCAAGTAGTTTTTCGATTTTCCATGTTTCTTATGCTTAGCTCATGTGGAACTCATTTTCTTTCTGTTTTAATCTTGTTCATTGCTTGTAAATGTTCAGCAACAGTTGATTGACTAACATTCAATGCTTTTGCAATTTTTTTTGCGTTTAGGTATTGTCCGCATCCAGTAATGCTTGCAATTTAGTATCTTAAAATTTTTTTCGATAGTTGTCCATGTTCTGTCTTACTGAGCTCGAAATCACCGCTTTTGGATCGATTAAAGCATGTTTCACAAGTCCTTTGAGATAGAACATGTTCACCATAAGTTTCTTGAAGCAAACGATGAACCTCAACAACAATTTTCTTAAAATTAAAGAACATAAGCAATGCATGTCCCAAATACTCTAAATTTGACAAGTAATTCGACACATTTAGAGCGAAAAAAAATTTGTTCTTTATATATTCTTACGAATTGACACATACTAAATTTTAAAGATGGCCGTCAATGCTTCAAAACAGAACAGCTGTTGATTGTGGGTTATGAGTAATGCCATCTGATAAAAACTTAGATAGAAATTTTATACCACCGACTTCTTTCTGCTTTTTTTTAAAAATGTTGTGACTCCTATTGAAATATGTATTTTTTAAATGAATATGATGTGTCCTCGAATAGTCGAGTCAAATGAAATCGACTTCCATAATAGGGCCCTAAGATTTTATTTTAACTCTGTTATTGGTTTCGGAGATGAAGCACTCAATTCCCACTTGAGTTTGAAATCACTAACATTTTTATACGTACTATAACTCGTATTTCGCTCAGACAAATTCCAGATGGTGAGCTCCTCCAATGTCGCCAGACTCCAAATCTTGAGGTCCAGCCGTCATAGATTTCTAGCGCCGACAATTCTGTGGCTTTCCCTTCTTAGTCCCTGATTGGGAGGGGATTTACTTATACTTTTTTTACCTTTATCTTAGGAAAAAAAACTACAAAAATATCTCACGAATAGCCTTTGGACGACGGTAATGCCACTTGACGTTTTTTACTCATTGACTACCTACTTATACCGCCAACGTCCATGTGGTAGATGGCGATGTATCCCGTCTTCACGAATTTTCACAATCAATTTTGAAAACTAAAACTTGGTCGGATTGATCTCATTTTTGCTAAAAAAAAAAGTAGTACTACATGGGCTGAAAAGTCTTCGGCCTAAGAATGAAAAAACGATATTTTTAGTGCAAAAACGATTTTATTCTTCGACATAATCTCCATATAAAGTAATGCACTTAGTGCAACGATCTTCCAACATTTCGATGCCTTTCTTATAGTGGTCCGCGTCAAGTCCCTCAAAATAGGCATTTGTTTCATACTCGATTTCCTCATTTGAATAAAATCTCTTCCCGGCGAGCCAATTTTTCAACCGGGGAAACAGGAAATAGTCGCTGGGGGCTAAATCCGGCGAATACGGTGGGTGTTCAACCACTTCGTAACGTAATTCCTTCAATTTATCGGTCGTACCGCGAGCAGAATGAGCTGGAGCGTTAGCTTGGTGAACCAAGATTTTTTTTCTTGCTAAATGAGGTCGTTTAGACTTGATTTCGTTGTCCAATCGATCCAATAATGCACAGTAATATTGTTTGTTGATTGTTTTTCCATGTTGAAGATAGTCTATGAAGATTATACCATGTGCATCCCAGAAAATACTGGCTAGAACCTTGCCAGCTGATTGTTGCGTCTTCGGGCGCTTCTTACGAGTTTCACCAGGCAGTAACCATTCCGCCGACTGCTGATTGGACTCAGGCGTGTAGTGATGAATCCAAGTTTCGTCCATTGTCACAAATCGTCTCAAAAATTCCTTTTTATTGTGGCGAAATAGCTCCAAATTTTGCTTTGAAAGACGAACACGTTTTGCTTTCTGGTCAATTGTTAGGAAACGCGGCACCCATCGCGCGCACAGCTTTCGCATGTGTAAATATTCATAAATGATGTGTCCAACGCGTTCCTTTGAGATGCCTATGATGTGAGCTATCTCACTCAATTTAATTTTGCGATCATTCAACACAAGATCCGTTACTTTTTTTATATTTTCCGAAGTTACTGCCTCATTTGGCCTTCCCGATCGCGGGGCATCACTGGTGCTCGTACGGTCACGACGAAATTCAGCAAACCAATATTTAATGGTTGAATATGGTGGGGCAGATGTATTATAACATTTATCAAGCCATGCCTTTGTTTGCACCGTATTTTTTCCCATAAAAAAACAATGTTTTATCAAAACACGAAATTCACTTTTTTCCATTGTTTACAAAAATTCAGAGGTAGCGTCACTTCGAAAGCTATAACTTGAAAATGAGTTAACCAAATGTCATGAAATTTTGACAGGATCTAAGTTAAGATTGGTACTCTACAAAGAGCACATAGATTTTAAATTTGTGGCGCCATCTATATGTCAGGCCAAAGACGTTTCAGCCCATGTACTAATAATGACAACGTTATAAGAGAAAACACTTACCAAGTTAGTTAGCGTAAACTGCAGAACGTATAGGCTAATCTAAAACAACAATGATTTGTTAACCTAGGCCATTGTATTGTATTATACTTATTGTGAATTAATCTTAACGAAATCGACTAGAATAACAGAAACGATCAGAAAGAATCAGAACTGAAAGATATTTTATTTTGTTTTCACCCCAAACTAAGGAGTATCTAAAAATATCATAGCTGTCGCAATTGACTCATCAAAAGTCATAGCCACAGATTAGGCAACTCATGTTTTTTTTAATGCTAGATCTGGACTTACTGATTAACGAATCCGAAGCACCCATTATTGCAACAATGGGTTCCAATGATTAGTATGTTATCAGTGGAGAAACTTATACCATAGGTATACACGGGACTTCATAAATGTTAGCTAACTTATTTTCAACCAAGCCTCTGACGCCGCTTTCGGATCCTCGATATAGAACAGAATAAAAGAGGAGCAAGAGGCTTTGTACATCAATCTCGCCTTGTCCCGATAATATTGCCAGAACGCAGCTTATTTCTGCTCGGGTTATTAGGCCGTCTAATCTTTTAAGATATTACTCCATCTTACTATATTGGAAGTTCTGAATTATTGAGTAGAAGATTTTGTATTGACAATTTCTATTATGAATTCTGCTATAAATAGGACGTAAAATTTCTTGTTGTATGACATCGGTGGGTGCCTCAGTATATCCGAAGGGAATATATTTAGTTAGAACCAATGTGGCTTCAGATGGAGATTGCTGGTAGATCACGTCTTCAGCGTTTACCAAATTATGCTAAAATACTGGAATTTTCAACGGCTGAAACAGCAGCTGCTTTGACCCTGTTGAAAGATCCACATTAATGATCCACGGCTACAATAATTATTAAAAAAAATATTTATCAGCCTCTGGATCAAGGTCAAGGTCTCCATTAGATAACCCTTTTCCTACATTAAAACTTTTGTCCAAAACACTTTTTCCTAAAACCTTATTCCTTCAAGATATTTCATCGTACTGTTACCTTTGGTATACTCATTGTGTTATCTTGTATGTTTTACACTAAACCACTTTCTGGAACATGAAAATTGCACGTGATTAATCATTTTGACGCTCGAACAGAAAAATAAATTTTTATTCAACAAGTAAAAAAATACTGGTTTCATATGGCAACCAGCTAAAAGCGTTGTCTAATTTATTTTATGCTGTGTGCCAAATTTAAGTCATGTACTTCAAAACGTTTTCGTTTACAAGAAAAAAATAACTATTTTTATTGTGTGAAACTGGAAAGCAAAGTAATGAAGGAATTATTCGACTTTGCTCATTTTCGACAGCTGTAAAGTGATTTTCATTTGTTTCTCGTTAAACGCTATAAAGTTTATTTTTGGTATCTGTAATATTTTAAAACGTTACAATCGTTACAACCAATCGTTACAACCTTTGCTAGAGCTATAATGCTCTACATATAGGTAATAAAAATCCCCATTATGTTTTCTTATATTGTAGATTGAATTGGAGACATAAGGGCAATCTTTGTTACAGTACAATACTTAACGTATGCTTACTATTATTCATCTATATGATTAGAAGCTGCCCCCTAGCTACTTGGCCGCTTTGCAGAGGCACAAATTCTTTTGTATATTCTCGAAAATGGCTGGACAGTGCGCCCCAAGACTTTTCTATATTAGCTGGGTTTTTTTTATTCTGATCTGGATCATTGTAAATTTTGAATCAAGTTGAATTTTTAAACGTAGGCAAACAGTTGGCGATTTTGAAATCTGAAAAATGCATATTGCCATGAGATTGAATGATTCAAAACTTCAAAACGAGAACTAGATATTTTTCATGTTCTATTTTGACATTTCCTATGGTTCCGATTAGTGGACACCCTCGATTTGGACCAAATTAATTTTTTTTTACGTGTTTACCTCGATTAGTGATGAAAATTTCCAAATGCAAATGCACCATAAGTTTCTTATGGGAGTTTAAGGTTTCAACCATAATATGACCATACCGGATAGCACACTTTGATGATCTTCAACGACTCTATGAATGGATAACGGTTCAGTTTTCGACATCGACGACGCCACATAAATTCGCACATATGTCCTTACGAACCCCACCTTTAGATAACTCAAGAAGCATCCACCGCCACGACGATTCGATGTTTTGCGTTTATGCGCCTGTTTCACTATCAACAAATTCTACAGAATGGTTTAATGTATAAGATGTTTACAATCAATAACTACACGTCACGAGGATCTAAACGACACAAGACATCTATCCTCAACTGCTGATACTTTCCCATATACCGGTAAAATCTTTAAACCCCCATAAAAATGTTATGGGAGATTTGCGCCAAAAATTATGTTGCCAATTTTTCGAACAAAGTTATAGAACTCTCAGGACTTTTGGAAATATAGAATAAATTCTGGGAACGACAACGCGAAATTACATCGGAAGAGTGTCACTGAACTAATTTTTTTCACAAGTGATAAAAGTCCGTTTTTCTTTGAGGTAACTAATTAAAGAATCTAGGCTGTGTGAAAGTAGCTTACCTAGAAAAATTAACATTCTCCGGACATATTATAAAAGGGAAATACCTCATTTCAGCCTAATCAAGCATCTGATTAGCCGATCTACACCGAGCTATCCAATCATATGTAGTTGTTA
>QYTT01082964.1:12925-26758 GCA_006980735.1 Dasypogon diadema
CCTGTTTCACTATCAACAAATTCTACAGAATGGTTTAATGTATAAGATGTTTACAATCAATAACTACACGTCACGAGGATCTAAACGACACAAGACATCTATCCTCAACTGCTGATACTTTCCCATATACCGGTAAAATCTTTAAACCCCCATAAAAATGTTATGGGAGATTTGCGCCAAAAATCCCTGAAGGATTTTTGATGTCCCATCAAGGTCAACAAATGCCCAAAGTTTCATCCCAATCGGGGGTGTCCCCTAATCGCAGTTGTACCCCAAACTGCTTATAGGCAAGTTAACCTAGTAGTGAAAGCGATGAAGTTAGTTGCAAAGTCACCATACCATGTGTAAATAATAATTATGTTTATGTTGCCAATTTTTCGAACAAAGTTGTAGAACTCTCAGGACTTTTGGAAATATAGAATAAATTCTGGGAACGGCAACGCGAAATTACATCGGAAGAGTGTCACTGAACTAATTTTTTTTCACAAGTGATAAAAGTCCGTTTTTCTTTGAGGTAACTAATTAAAGAATCTAGGCTGTGTGAAAGTAGCTTACCTAGAAAAATTAACATTCTCCGGACATATTATAAAAGGGAAATACCTCATTTCAGCCTAATCAAGCATCTGATTAGCCGATCTACACCGAGCTATCCAATCATATGTAGTTGTTAGATTCGTGGTCCACACCACACACATGGAAAGCCCAGCCCAAAGCCATCATTGCGTTTTGACTTCCCTTTTAATTTCTTTGAAAGCGTCTTTTTGTAGTTTCATGACCGGTTCTTCTTTGACTGATAGCGTGATGGACATACACAGGAAGAATTTTTTCTGGTATTTTTTTCTTCATCTCTTTTCCCTTGGATAATAACAAATTAATTGCCGCGTAATTGAATGGGAGCAAACGCTTTGGCTTTTAATTAAATTTCAATCAATTTCGGGTTCACACTGGACTTTTTACCCTTTTCACGTTTTTCTATGCTCCGCAGCTCTCGTTAATCCAATTGGGTTGATGGGTACTCCACTCCTTTTTTATTACTTTTCATTTTCAACCATTTCCAGTTAATCGATTCCACTTAAAATTGAAAAATTGTTATCTTACCGTTATGCCTTGTTGGTGTAAATTGATATACGAGACGTTGTTGTTGTCAAAAGAAAGGTTTGTGATCAACACATGCGCGACTCACCTGCAACAAGAAAATAAGATAATAATAAGAAAATATCATACAAGGTCCAATCTTAATTCAAATTATTCTCATAAGTTAATTTTTCTTGTTATTTTTATCCCAATTTTACTCCAAGAAATTTGATACCTTTGGAAGATATCCTCCATACAAGTATAAAATTAATGCAAAAAATGTAACCTCAAAAATTAATAATTTTAAATGGGACAATGAAATTTTATCAGTAAAAGAAGCAAAAGTTAAAGACACTTGCGAAATTTGCCATTATTTCATATAAAGAGGGCTTCTGTTAGTTTAGAGTCATTCCACGAAAAATCAACCAATTTAGAAGAGATTTTCGAATCGACCCCTTCGATTTTCACGAAAGATTGCATATTGGTAGAGATTTATGATAATAGTAATTTTGTGTTTTTTTTAAAATCTTAATCTTCCACTTTTTGAATATTGTGGGAATGAAATTTTAAAAAACGATGAAATTGTTGCATTTACTGGAGAGTTGAAATTTGGTTTTACTTATCCTACAGCAACAATTGAGGTATTAAGTTAAAGGGGACGATGCATACAATGCGAAAAAAAATTAAAAACAAAAATTTTTGGGATAAAAATTATTTAGGGACTTTAATAGTACCTATTATATATTAGGAGTATTAAATATCTCAAAATTATTTATTTATTGAACCATTATGCAAATATAAAAGTAGTACTCCAAACGATATGGGCAGAGTGAAAGGGTATAGAAGACAGTCGAAAATTTTCTGGCAAAACGATTTGCGGAAAATTTCCTAAAATCAATTTCCCCAAAACCAATTTCTAAGATTTTTTCGTATGAGCTGGCGTCCCCTCAGATGATTAGGCATAATATGTAAAAGGAAGAAAATTATTGAACGCCGGCGCAATCGTAAAAGGCGCAGTTTGTAAAAGCAGCAAAAACAGCCAAAACAAGTTTGAAATTCCTAAATTTAAGGAAATTGCTCTTTAAGGGAAACTATTTTAGGGAAATTGCTTTTGGGGAAATTTTTCAGCAAGTAGTTTTATTTTGAGTTTTTAGCTTCAGTTCAATATTTTTGTATAAGTGTAACCGTTTGCAAAGGTAAGTAAAAGTGTGTAGAGTCGTGCTAATAAGATAACCGTACTGATATAAGACCTTTATAAATAAAAAATTAAGACGAGAGTAAAAATGCATGTGTCGGCTAATATAAAATTCCATATTACCCTTCCGTTACTCAGAGTGAGTTAGTTTTGTTTAGGTGTCTTCAAAAAATAATTTGTCTAATTTAAAATAAAAAATGAAAAGTTGAAAAGGGGAAAAAGTTGCAATTTTTCTTTTCCAGAACTGCCAAGAATAAGTAAAGAACGTAAGGGACGTAAAAAGTGGAATGAAGAGAATATGACAGAATCAATATCGCTGTTAGGAAAGGTTAAATAGGGTATTTAAGGGCCAGCAAACATTTTAGTGTCCCCAGAACCACTCTTTTCGGCTGACACAAATGGTGATGGTGATGGTGATCGTCAAATCATATCAAAAACATTCCATATTTACCATTATTCCACACTATTCCATATTATCCTACTATTTTTCGCGATGACAAAAAGGCCTTAATTTACTGTTCTTCAAATTTACTTTCAAAGAAATTTTGTTTTGTTTTGATTACGTAGAATATATTAAAAAAGACTTCAAGAAAGTTGTAGTATAGTTCATTTTTTCGCAAAACGAGATAGTTTTAAAAAGTGCGTGGAATTTCTTTTACAATGTGAAAGGCATAGTAACCCAATAGGAAAAATGAGAAGACATTGTGTTTGCTACGGATGAATTCCTGCATGAAAATGTAAGGAGTAGTAATCCATTATCACGTTTGTGTAAAATATCAAGCCTTTTATTCTGCTATGTTTCGTATGTCATTACTAAATTTGCTAGGAGTATTTTTTATAATTGTTATTTACATTTCAATGCTATTCTTATGGACCTTTTCACATAAGGGTTTTATAAACCACGGCAACATATAGCAGCTGTCTGCACAGCCTTGGCGAAAAGGAAAATTAGGTTGGGGGAAAAGGGATTAGAAAAGCGAGCGAGTTTTGGAACACATTTTGCTGAAATCATCGCGGCCTATAATTGACAGAGAATATGTTAACCTCTATCACATCCCTGTAGTTGTGCTCAAGAAAAAATTTCGGAACTTCTCTACTCTGTTAGATCTTGCCTTGAGGATGAAGGAACGAAAATGGGTAGACGCTCGAGTGTCAGACATAGGTATTGATACAGAAGGAATCAGATCGCAGATTTCGTTGAAACACCGCCCTTAGAGTAACGATAGAAGAGCGGAATGCAAGCGACATTAAGTCGATGCTCTAGAGAATCGATCTTAGAGGTAATTGCTCCATCGTCAATGAGCTTAGTTGTTTTGGACCAATGCGGACAATCTAGTACGACCAGCCTAGCTCTAATGTGTGAATTACATTTTATTCAATTCAAATCAAACGTTATATATTAGCACTAGATGAAATGCTGTAAAGTATTTCTTAGAATAATGCAGGAAGCTCAGACACTTCATTGCATTCTTTGTAATAGCAAAGAAGTAATGTGTCCAGCTAAGATTTTTGGATACCTAAATCTCTAATTTACGTTTAATTACGTAGACTTTGGAATGCTCATACCATTGACGAAGAAAGATGCAAGGGCTTGGGCTTCGTTAGAGTAAGATTGAGACAGCTTTGCATTTTCGACCCATTAGTCTCGACGAGATTTGCCCTGCTCCAGGTGAGAATTTTAATGATGTCGTCGTTGAGTGAAGTAATCATGCGTACTCAATTAATAATATCATTTCCACAAGACTTGGCAACTGATTTAAATGAGTACACGAAATCAAGGATATGTACTTTCTTCTGTAAAACTGTGAATTGCATTTGAGATGTGGGATAATAGATCATTAGTGAAAAGTATAAAGAAAGTGGGGGACAGTACAGAGCCCTGCGGCACGTCGATATTAATATTATAAGCATTGGAGATAGCACCGTCCAATTTAACACGGATGGAACCGTCAGGAAAGAAACTGCCAATCCAAGTAAGAAAAGAATGGTCCAGATCAAATGCCAGAAGTTTGGCTAAAAGGGCAGAGTTCTAGATTCTGTTGATTTTTGAGATGTCAAGTGCGACTCGCCAAAAGTATGGAAGTATTGATGCCAGCATTCGATAAGAGATCTCATCACATCACCTGTCAAGCCCACGGCACGAAAGGAATACTGGAGGAAAAAAGCAGTGGACCTCTTTAAAATTGATATGCACAAATCACGATTCACCAATTGATAAAGGTGAGAAGGGCAATTTTCGATCGGATATATCTTGTAAGTTTACATTGAATAATTACGTAAATACATTCAATTTGCTATTTTTAAATTTATTAAATCTTTTCGTAGGAGTCGGAGCTATAGATTCTTTCTACTCGTTTCAACAAAAGTGGGAGGCGGCTGCCTTAAAACTTCCTCGTATGTGTGGAATGTTTAAAATCTGAAATTCAGCTTATAAAGGAGTATCGCTTGCAATTATAATATGGGAAAAGATACGAACTTGAGTAATCATGAGTAGAATTAACAGTACATCAGTTCCTTCCAAATTAAATCTTGATAGTGATAATTTGCCTGGTATTTTATTTCTACAATTCCACCAATATAACAGCGCTAACCAATCCAACACACCCATAAAGTCATTGAGTGCAGAGAGATTTTGATAAAAAAAAGACACTTTCCGATTAGTAGAAATTCTGCCGCCATATATTTTCCGGGATGACATCTTCTGCAATATTAGCCGCCAGCTAACCATTCGTGGCAATTAATCAAATTGAAAGCAACGTGACCGATTAGAGAGCTGAGTTATAGCACCGGCTGTAACTTTCAATCAAAGTAGGCAAAGCTCTTTTTTGTTATTTTAATTTTTCAAGCGATTAAGCCCACGCTCGAAGTGACGTCAACTGTTGGCAAAGGTAATAATAAAAGAGAAATGTCTAATGCAAGTTGATTCTCTGGCTCTATATTAAACAAAAATTTGGGCAATAAAAATAATTTATAGGCCGTTCCCCTGCTCAATAGTATTTGAAGCATTTGGCCCACGTTAGATGGTTAGATACAGCTGCGGGCTTTACATGCTGTCCCGTAACTTTTTCTGGATTAGATGTTAGAGTTTTTCCCAGTTGGTATGCTGTGCCCCCGGTACCATTATATAAAACATTCCTTCTGTAAATACCTGCCTACTTTAAAATCGGGAATAAATCATGACGTACCGCTGTTAATGGAAAACGCCTGGAAAGAAGCGACTTTCATGATTTTCCACTACATTTGGCCGCCACCACCGAATTATTAGCGAATAAATATACAGCATCGGTCGTATCATTTATTTATGTCCACTTAACACCTATCCAATCAACATTAAATAATTACAAGTAATGGAGAGCATTTGTAGAACTGGTCGCAATCAGCCCTTGCACATTACGATTGAAGCACATTCAAGTATCAGAAGTATGTTAAATGAAAAACAGGTAATAAATATTTGATGACACCGATGGACTGTTATTGATTTTACAGAGCATGGAAAAATCATGGGGAACAAAGTACTTGGGAATTCGTCGAGATAGCTCTAGTGCAACTTTCAGAACCCACCTTCTTTCTTTGGGAAATAAAATGGAATTTTCTAGCAAGATTTTTAGATATTTGCGAAGAGGTTCACTCTAAAAAGGTTAAATTAAATTTGCAGGTAAGTTATCAAGAAAAATAAGCAGCCAAACCCAAGATATTCTGCTGTGCAATCATGCTTCATCAGAGTAGTTACGAGTTTGTTTGGGAAAGGTGCTCAATGGGTATAGAATTATCGCCAGTATTTTGTTAGGAATGTGCCGAATGTGGGCAACACCAAAAGTTTGAAAGTAAGGTGTAGTTATTTTGAATATAAAAGCTTTGGCTACAATACGTGATCGCTTTAATATTAAAATAAACGGAGTTTTTTCTATTGCCACTTTTACTGACAATACTAACATACTAAGCACAAACACCTCATCGACATTTTACATGATTTTCAGATGTTGTGAGATTTTGATCGGACATGTCTTTATAAACAGAAAATTTTTCTCTCCCGGTGAAATAACGAAATTTGGGTGTTTCGATCACGAGAAGTCAATTTGATCATCGTCAAATTCCATCTTGTACTCTAAATATAAATTACAAAATGATAATCTTCTGATGTGGGTCATGAATTAAAAATTCCCCCTCATCTAATTCGTCCTTATGTGCGCCAATTTGTTGTACTCATCGTTGCAATAAACTAAAGATAATCGGGGTTATTCTACTATCGCGATTACCACTACTATCATAGCCATCAGCGACACATCGCTACGTTAGCTACTTTTAACAAATTTCGTATTCTGCCATTTAAAAGTCGCTAGCGTCTTTTGGAGACGCTAAGTAGCGATTAATAATTTGCTGTCACTATTGCATTTACAATTGAGTTCGGTCCTCTAGTTTGACGGATTGGTGTAACACCAAATAGTGCCAGCTCAATCTCAGCTGTAGCTGAAAACTGACAGTTATTATATAAAAAATTACAAATCTGAATATATTCAGGCTTATTCTACTAATTTAGTTTTTAGTGACTAATAGAATCCCCATGAAAATAGCTACAAAATTCATAGCGACAATTGAGAAAATTGTTATTCTTATTGGTAAAAGATTTTCAGAGTGATTGTTGTATCAGTGCTCCTATTGACTTACACGAAAGGCTTGTAAGCCTTACCTCTAAGTTACCTGTAGACGGTTTGGATGGAGTTCCTGAAGTAGGTTTAGCGCAGATAAACTTGATCAATTTCAACAAGTAAGTTTTGCAATAAATATTTTTACATCAGGAGGAGAACGCACCAAGCATTTTGTATGAGGAGCAACCACAATTGGGTAAAGAAAGTACCCAACAAAGTGAATTACGTCAAATCGAAATCTGAAAAATCGGGTCCTTACGAAAAGACTGATGTTGATAATTCTGGTGTACACCGTACCAAAGAATGAGTTGAAGTCGTTTTGCGCTATTTGGTGGTAAACTAACCTTACAAACTAGAGGACCAAATAGCGACAGCAAATTACTAGTCGCTATCTGCGATTCCAAAAGTCGCTATCACAGCGACTTTCATAGTGACTTTTAAATAGCAGAATAAGAAATTTGTCAAAACTCGCTAACGTAGCGATGACTCGCTATGATTAGTAGAATAACCCCAATTATATCTATTTGACCATTGGATGATGAACATCGAGCTTTTCTCCGAGTTTTTGTACATATATCTTTGCCACCTACTTCAATATTTTTCGAATTGAACTGAACCTTCATCACTGGTTTCGAAATCGAATCATAATCAAGCATATAGAACATTTACGTTGATGCATAGAATGTGTTGATTGTATTTACGGCTATGTTGCATTTAAAGGCTGCATGCAATCTGTGTATAGGTTAGTCGGATATTTCTCGCGAAGATTGAGAATTTTAACCTGACAAATGTTGCAAGTAAGCAACAAATTTTGGCATGGAATTTTTACTGTGGCTTCGCAAGTACAATTCTCGTCAGAGCCATTGTGGGAAGACTAGATAAAACTATACATGAAATTTTATTAGCCTTAAGCTGCTTGCATGATATAAAATAAGGGTGATTATGATTGGGGTAAAGGGTTGTCGAAGAAAAAGTACACATGTTCGACCCAATTCTGTTTGTAGGAACTGAACTAAATGTTTCAAAAGCACCTTTTATTTGAACATTCCAGGAAACGTGGAAGGTCTTGTTTATGACGTGCTGAGACCGCAAATTTCCTTTGAGAGAGCTAAAACTCTCAGAAAACTGAAAACCTAAGTGGGGAGAAGAGAAAGTCAAAAGCAATTTAATTGTATAAAATAAATAAAAACTGATTTTGCCAGAAATGTGGATAGTAATTAAGATTGTCTCAGTAAAAGCTCAAAAGAATATTTCTTTGTTCATTTTGCTACATAGAGTACGAAAATTATCCCAGCGCTCTTCGGTGTAAAACCCCTTCCATTTATATAAAAGGTATTATCAGTATAAACTTCCAATTATCCACAATCTTTTTTTTGTTTCAAGTTGTCGAAATATATTAGTTAAAGTTTAATAATATCCTACAACATAATAATGTGATAGAAATTACAATTATCTATCAGTAAAAATCTAAAACAGTATGTATTTGTTACTATTGATGACTTTTCTAACCTACTTATGATCTTCAACATTTTTATAGGTGACAAGATTATTCGAAATAGGGGAACCTAACGTCATAACTCTTTCAAGTAGTGTTCTTGTTTTCTAATTTGAGACTCATAACTTAGGCGATTGGTTACTTTCTTAAATTGTAATAAGCAATAATGTAAAATAGAACAGCAATCTTATCTGGCACCTAAAACCCTAAGAGGTAATACAATACAATTTGAAAAAGGCGCTAATTATAGAACATAAAATGGCAATCGTGTGATATATATATATTCGAAATCAGCTTCGGTTAGGGAATACGAACACCAAGAGCATTATATTTTATATAGTATTTTTCTGGCAGTTGAATTAAAGCTGATACTCCCCAACCTAGCAATATACAATTATTTTCGTATAGTAAAGATTGTCACTAAATGTTGTATAATCATTCATAAGTTAAAGGGCCAAAAATATTTTCAATCACAAAGCAAACCAGAGCAGAACGCATTTACAAAACCAAACCAGGTGATGTTAATCTTTTACCGCTGTCGACATTGTCCATGTATTATTAATCAAAGAACAGGTTTATGTAGCGGATTTTTAGATTCTAATTAATACAATATTTTCTGATTACAGTGTTATATGTGTCAATAAGTTTCTAATTTTTCTGGAGAGATTTTTACCAAGAGGCAACAAACATAATCAAGCTTTTCTGTACAGGTGTGTGACCTAAACATTTTCGTGAAGAACTTCTTAATGACTACGATCCATGATGGATGGACTGAAATTACCCGAAGGCAGAGCGATTATCATGCATCTCTGTGTGACTGGTTGTATATAATTTCCTTTAAGTAAAATCCATTTTTCTACCTTCCAATTTATAACTTTATATAGGTACCTGCTGGCGGAAGATTTCTTAAGTTGGGCAATTATAAGACCACGAGACATGTGCTATCTTTAAACTCTCACCTGATGAACGTAGTCTTTCGTAGCAGTCACGTACACGTCTTACTGAAGTGTGTAAATCTCTTGCACACAATCCGGACATCGTACTCACACCCGCACTAAGGGTCTTCTCTTTATATAGTCGTGCCATCTGCAAGTAAACTTAACTCTTGGTTGGTTTCTCACTCTCCCACCTTCTTACACTTTCTTTATGTGCATCAACTTGAAGGTATTCCCCGAGCATAAGCACATACATAAGTCTTAACCAGTTCGGTAATTTTTTCTTTCTTATTTTTTTCTTTGGGGAAAGATTGATGCGGAATGCAAATCTTGTTTTCATTTATTTTTGGAAATGTTATTTGGGCATTGGGCCTTCATCGGGAGGAAATTAATGTTTTAATCCACGTACACAAGGATGGTATTCATTTTGCATCCTTTGGTGATAAGTTTGCATTTTGCGAATAACGGCTTTCTCAATTCCATTTTTCATAGTTAAAAAAGAAATATATATACATATATTGTATTTTGATAACCAAACGCAAGTATGAATATTTTCATGTTTAGTACCGTAAACTGGGGCAACTTAAAGACACTTACAACTATTTTTTTTTATTTTCTATTCACGTTAATCGAATTGATGTAAAAATTAGAAAATTTTCAACCAAGGATCAGAAAAACAACGCTTTTGGATTATTGATGTGGCTATAATTTGAAGCTATTTGGATTTCCCAATCGCTTTCCTATTAAACCTGCACATAAACTTCGGAAATGTTTCAATTATACAACGTAATATAGGGGGAAAATTTTGTTTTAAGTAGACTTAAAGCTGTTTTTGAACAAATAGTGTATTTATAATTTATAATACAGCATCAGTTGCTTTTCCCATGCCCTCGGTTTTGTAGTTACGATATAGTTTTGCCCCCGAAGTTCTTCTATACTTCATTAATTTTTTATTTAATTGAACACCTGTAGTAATGGCAAACACAATGTATTTATAAAAAGAAACATCAGTTTATTAAAAAAAAAACACGAATAAAGTTGCTGCGACCGGGGATCGAAAATAACTGGTATTTTTTAATTTTCAAACTAAAAAAGCTGATAGAAGTTGTGATCGTATAGTTAAATAAACTAAAATGTTGTTCATAGAGTCCTCTTTCGGTTCCTGTAAAGCTTTTCAAAATTTAGCTTTTTTTTAAAGGAGTTCTTTAACTGTTATTTCTAGCCGACAATAATTCAATAATAAGCCCCAAAAACCGAAATTTTTTTTCGGCAAAAATAAAAAGCCAGCTTTGTGATAAAATTATTATAGATTTCCATATGGCCACAAAGTCGAAACCCGCCTTTTAAAGCGACCAAAGGAATATTTGTATTTTGTTTGCTTTCAGTTTTAACTAGGGTTATGGGTGGTTTCTCAGAGACACTGTGCCATCGTTAATTAGAGCCGAAGCTATGGTATCCCCTTTTAGCCCTTATGGACCACTCCTTGTTTTCCTTCTCATTCGCCCATTCAGTACTGATTTGCAGTTGACCTACAACACGGAAAGCGTGAAATACAGGAAGCTAAGGCCATTATTTAAAATGTATATAATGTGTATTTTTTCAGAAATTAAGAAAAAATTATAAACTCATCTTTAATTTCTTACGCGTGAATTACGTTGAGCAAAAGTACATTTGCGGAATATATAAATTGTTCGCCTTAATTCGTAGCTTGATATAAAGGAGGATTTTTTTCAACCAGTTACTTCCCACTTAATAAAATAAAAAGCCAAGTTGGCTTTATATATTTGTTCGAAAAAATAACAAGCTCTAAAAATTATTATTCGCAGCTCGAAAAAATAAAAAGCCAGCCAAATTTTTATTTCTCCCAGAAAAAAGTACCAAGCCCTTTAGCTTGTTTTCCTTGGCTCTAAATTATTATCGGCTAGGAGTAATAAGTGAAGAGAGCTTTTTTTTCCTTCTCATTCGCCCATTCAGTACTGATTTGCAGTTGACCTACAACACGGAAATCGTGAAATACAGGAAGCTAAGGCCATTATTTAAAATGTATATAATGTGTATTTTTTCGGAAATTAAGAAAAAATTATAAACTCATCTTTAATTTCTTACGCGTGAATTACGTTGAGCAAAAGTACATTTGCGGAATATATTAATTGTTCGCCTTAATTCGTAGCTTGATATAAAGGAACTTAAAACTTAAAAAAGTACCAAGCCCTTTAGTTTGTTTTCCTTGGCTCTAAATTATTATCGGCTAGGAGTAATAAGTGAAGAGAGCTTTTTTTTAAAAAAAAAAGTCGAAACTGGTTCGGTCTCTGGCTGCGACATAGGACGTCCAAACATATGTATAGCATGCCCAAACGCCGTCAAGACCAGATTTAGCTGTATGACGGTATGGCATATTAGGAAATTAATGTGAGGCCCTCATCAGTTATGCCCTATTAGGATTTTTCCAATTGGGCATAAGGCGTGACTCGACTGGTTTCGACAATTTTGCGACAATTTTTTCATGGGGATCCTCGGCTGGTCCCGATGATTTTACCAGAACGTAGCAATTTCATAGCAAGCTTTGTTTGGTCCAAATAATATTCGGGACTTGATATGTAATATACATTTGTAGGATGCTGTGCCAAGCTCTAATATAATTTTCTATACATCTATGTATTTTATAGCGTAATATAAGAAATCTTATAATGCATTCTTCTTTCTTCTACAAAAAATGATATCATATTGGAATATAATATAATAATCTTATATATTATAGGAGGTGTTTACCTACATATTATCTACTATTACTATGTATTTATTAAGGAATTAAAAAAAAAGTTTTATTACATTTTGTCTCGTGTTTTGGTTGACTCAAATTTAACAATTTTTAAGGTTTTTTATTAGAATCGAATTAGAGAGATGAAAGAAGGTTTTTGTGAAAGGAAAGTTGTGGAAAATGAATTTTTTGAAAACTAAATAAAAAGTGAAGTCGTATGTGTTTCAGTTACATGAACAAACAAACTGAGGGTGTTGAACTACATTTCTATGAACACTTGATCTTAAGATCAGGTTGGCACAGTGGTAAAAGAGGTTGCTTGCAACGCAGATGGGTGTGAATTCAAATCCGGAGTAGATTGGCTTTGAGGTGAAGTTACATTTTTCGAGTTAAAAAAGTTATCTGTTAGCCTGATAGGGACTGAACTCGCAACAGCGTTACATTTCGGATCTGCATCAGATCGGGCTGCCGCATCAGGACCCTAAGAGAAATCGGGCAAGCCAGGTCTGCGCCAAGTTGTAGCCCTAACAAATTTCTGCTCGGGTAGTTGCTGAACGTTTTTGCATAATGAAAAGCTAGAAAACGAATCCAATATATTACCGAAAATGTCCCTATGGACAGCGTTATTTATAAGATCACAGCACTGTCAATTTATTCTAAACGGAGACCTGACTATTAATCTTGTTAGTTATATCTGACAATGTGGGACCAGATTAAAGGGAATGTTGGGCCCTTTAACAATATCTAAGAATAAAAGTATACTATCCAAGAAATTTTTCGTTCAATACTGTTATTACTTGGAAAGGATTGCAACAGTTATCTGATTTTCAAGTTTGTAGTTCTAGGAATCGTTTTACAAAGACATTATAGGGAGTCATATTTGAAAGCATATTAAGTGGAAGTGGCAATTATAAGATCTGGAAACAAGGGCTTTTGATCAAACCAAAGTACAGTTATCTTGTCCTGTACTGTAAATACCTTAAACAAACCGACAGCACTATTACTAGACCACCTATACCTAACTAGGAATGAAAGCAAAGATGTTGCACAATGTTCTAAGACTTTTTAAATATAAACCTGACTACTTAAAAAGTATCTTTTATCTTTGGCAATTAAAAGTCCATTTTTGCAAAAATCTCTTTTCGTCAAATTAAACAAATTAAGCAGTTAATGTACGAACACTTTTTATTCTAACTGTAATATTTGTCAATAAGGCAGTCCCAAGCGGATCAGTGAATGTAAAAAACTCGTCAATAAGTTAATGCGTTGGAAATAAGCAACACTAATATCCAAAACACAACTGCAACGAGCCATGAACAAAGAATAACAATTTTCGCTGTCAGTTCGTAAGCAAGCTAATAAACGACAGTGAACAAATTTGGAACTGCCAACTTTCAGAGAATGGCGAATAGGTTTCTATTTTGGCCGTCGCGTCATTCGACGCAGTGTTGTCAAAAGATTTAACGGTGCTACCCAATAGAATAAGCAGACAATTCACTTGTTAACATAAGAGACTTATTATGAGAGTCGAACACGAATCGACTTTCTAGTCAAGACACACTTTTAAATCGCATTTACCAGGTAAAGTATTGTCTTCGTTTTCGACTCTCATAATAGGGCCCATAGCTTAGAGATATAATAAGAAGCGAGCGTTTTTGTCTTTGCTGACGTGTTGTTTAAAAAAATGTATTTCGATGAGAAATTAATTGAAATAAACAAATTAAATATAT
>QYTT01082966.1:0-20101 GCA_006980735.1 Dasypogon diadema
ACCTGTAATTTGAAATAAAGCCGTAATACACCCATGTCTTGGTCTGAAGGCAGGCTAGTAGTAGTAGTAGTTAAAATTTTATTGTGTTCAACATAATGTAAGCAATTGTTGTTGTAAGAGAAGAACGGTTGAATGGAGATAGGTAGGCACTTGCCCATATTCTGTTCTGTTTAGAGTTCTTCATGATGAAAATAACTTTGGAAGATTTCTAGCTTGTCGAGAATTCAAATTTAAGAATTACACAGTTGATAGGTAAAATCAAGGATAAAAAGGGATTAACTAGCTTGGAGTGTACGTTATCAAGCCCAAACGCAATTGAAAGGACAGTTTTAAGAACATCTATCCTGGACCCCCACAAGTATGAAGTAAAATTCATCGAAACGTACAGTGGCTCACGAAAGTATTGGGACTGGTCCTTTATTGGAAGTTTCTGTAAAAGAAAACTATTCCTTATAAAAATATACTAAAACAATTTCATCTGTATGTCATTTATTTACTTATTTAAATACTTCAACTAAAAATTAATAATACATTTCTCCAAAATACGAAGAATAAATCATTAAACTTCTTCCAAGTGGTGATTTTGTGTTACGATTACGAAAGTATTGGGACTAGGCAAATATTGTAAGAAAGGGTTTCACTTTCACTACATAGCCTAACGCCCTAACGGTATGGAAATTTACACATTTGGTGCGATTAGCCACATGGAACTGGCAGAGAAAGGAAAAAAATTGTAATAAATTTATATAAATAAGGAAAAACGTTACTTGAATTTGGAAATGTAATAAATAGAAAGAAGCAAACAGTTTTTAATGTTATCAACAAATACAAAAAGTTTAAGATTGTTAAAAATTTCACAGGCTCGGTAAGACCGTGTAAATTAAACGAAAGAGAAAAGCGAAAAATTGTAAGGAATGTGCAAAGAAAAATCCAAAAAGTAGTGCATCGGAAATTGCAGCAGAACGGAAAAATGAAGATGGGAAGGTTTGCACTGCGGAATGCATCAGAAGAGTACTGAGAAGTTCCGGGTTTCATGATCGCGTTATAAGAAAAAAACCTTTGATTAGCGAAACAAAACCAGCGCTTAAATTCGCAAAATTTTTTGTTACTTTCTGGGAGAAAGTAATATTCAGTGCTGAAAGCAAATTTAACCTTTTCGGTTCAGATGGCCGGAAAAACGTGCGGCCTACAGTGAAACGTGATGGTGGTTCGGTTATGGTATGGGGGTGTATGGGATGTAAGGGAGTTGATAAACTTAAGTTTATAGATGGCAAAATGGATCATCGGAAATATATTGACATATAAAAAAGAAATTTAAATGCAAGCGCTGATATGTTGGACATTAAAGAAAATACATCTCCCAGCAAGACCGAGATCCTAAGCATACCGCCGTCAATACAAGATTATGGCTACTCTACAACACCGCAGGGGGATTGAAAACTCCCCCACAGTCCTCCGACTTAAACCCAATAGAGCACCTTCGAGCCATTTTAAGTGTAAAAGTAGCATCTCGAAGACCTACAAATCTTCCTGATCTAAAAGATGCCCTAGCTAAAATCGATGCCAAAACGCCTTAAAGAAGAAATTAACCAGAGAGGATTTGCAACAAAATACTAAGGTAAAATAAATAAATTGTTGCGATCAAATAAATTATCATATTTGATTTTGAGAAGAGTGAATCTGATATAAAAGATGATGAATTTGATTTGCAAAAGGTTGAATTTCATTTGTAGGAAGCTGGAGTACAAAAACAAGTAAAGTTGTTGTTGCACTGTTAATCTACGTTTTTCATATGCGTTTTTTTTCGATTCGTTTTAGTTCTGTCGGTTTTCAAATATTTCTAAAGATGAAAAAGGAATAATTGTGTCTATTGCGAATAAAATCGACTGGATTTAGGTAAAACTTTTACATATTTTCAAATAAGTATATCAGAGCAATTTAGCACTACTTATGTGAATTATGTGAAATTCGTAACCCTAAAACCATATTTGGGTGGAAAAGAATCAGTTTTGATTCTAATAGACACAATTCTAAAAAAAGAATAATCCTTAACTGAAGACAGTTCAAAGTCATGTGGAGATTTTTGTTGGGTTGAATTTATTATAACATGAACCTTGAGTCTATTGTTATAAATCCTATTTGCAACAGGAATCAATGCACTGTGTTACCGTGCAAGTTCAAAAACCTGGGAAAATGCAGGCAAATATTTTCTATTACGCGGAAGGGATTCTTCTGTCGGATAATAAGGAGAAAGGGGAGCAGTAAATCCCATTAAACTTTACAAGCGTTTGTAAAAAATTGTAAATGTGAAAGCGTTCTGCAGTTGGTATAAGCCATGTACCTACTGAAAAAGTTTGCTGCAACTGTGCAAGATCCGGGCAGTTTTCCATAGGAAATGCTCCCTGCTTTCGATCCAAGCTTTACTCGCCCTACCTTCATTCTAAAACTGAAAAGTAAAAATTAATTACTTCCCTGAAGCAATTTGCTCCTTTTAGAATGAAATTCACATCGCAATGAAAAAACACAGAGGAATGCAGAAAGGCGGAGCCTTCAATTATTGCACTGTTGCTGTTCCTTGGTTCTGTGAAAAATTTCATCGGCCATTGGTCGGCGGAGATTCTTTCAGCCAGGTAAGTCTTTAGCGGAGCTCCTTCACCATCATGACTTTGCCATATAAATCGCCGTAAAGCGCTTTTGCCTACATCTTAATCTTGGCGTTTCGGACTTGTAACTTAATCTCTCGCATATGGTGACAGTCTTCTAGGAATTCAAGAAACTCAACAAAAAGTAGTAGTGAATAAAAATAAAGAAAACTCAGTAAATCACGGGCCGGTAGAGTTAAGATCCGTAAGCAAAGGCTTACTAGAAACTGCAATTTTGTACACGTTTTAATGATGCATCCTTCACTATAAACTGCACTAACTAATGGTGGATTCTGCTCCGATCGATTTAGCTGCACGCAATCTGTCGGATATTTGCGAAGGCGGAGTGCAGTTCAGCCGGATGCAGTTTACAGTGACATTTCCAGCAAACTTTCAGGTCTCGGGCTTTAATCAAGGAATTCCAGAGAGCCCATGATTTATCAGTACTCATAGATCATCACTCCTGAGCTATTTCTCATTATGTCACTTGTAATTAATTTATTCAGGGGAGCTACACCCGACTTATATCATGCGGCGAAAGTACTTAAAGTGAGCCGATGAAAGGGATACGGCCCGCCCCATAAATATTCAGACCACGCAAAACAAATACAAGAAGCTTCCGTTTTTCCAGATCCTTCGAGCTCATGTACAATGGCTCTGGGTTTTGCTCACCTTCGCATTTGTCACCCCTTCGCCCTATTTTCGGCCCTTCGGTGTGGAGATTTGTAGTCGCATATTCCATGTCGTCACATATCCTTTCGGCCATGTTCACATACGAGTTGGTTCAATTTTGTCCGAGACAAGCGAACACCCCCCGCCAGGCAATCCATGCTTTTTCCATCTTTGAGTTGGAGCTGACACAAGGAGCTGTGCTGTGCAATAAATTTCCCGTAGCCAGAGCAAGAGGGAACTTTCGTCGACGTCGTTTCAGCTTCGTAATAGGCGCCCACTTGCGCCCTTTTGCTTGCAGGGTGGGAGTGGGTCGATGACATTGGGTTTGTGCTTTCTCCCCCATCATGGAGCGTGAGTTGTTTATCCATTTCAATGAGGAAAATTTTCCGCAAGACGGAACTCCATTCAGGGCTGCGATTCATCCACAGTTGGCTCCATGTTCATCGGTCTGGGTCGAGTCTGTTTAATTAAAACGAACAGCAAGGGCTGTTCGCCCTAGGCTGAATGTTGGTTAAGGTAGATTTCCGGGTATATAGAGAGACGGGGTGAATCGTTGGCTAGAAAATTTCATGAAGCCTATCATTTTACGACTTCTACGAATATCGTACCGGTTTAACTGTGGAATGATTCCACTGCAATGACCGGCGGGTGTTTTGTGGATATGAAAATTCTCTGATAAACGTTCAGTCTTTACTTTTAGTACTTGGGTGTAGTAGTGTTCAGTTTTTGTTTTAAATATATTTAACTGTTTCTATTTTTAATAGTTGCGTGCAGTGGTTTTTTAAGGTATTACCTAAGATCTGTGATACACACAGCGCAGCTTGACCGGAAGGAAATTAGGAAAGAGTAAATTGGGAAATTTTAACCTGACAAATGTTACAAAGTGAGCGATAATTTTTGGCATGAAATTATTACATTATTATAATATTCCAGTGGCTTCAAAAGTACAATTCTTGTCAGTAGATTTGCACCAACCATTGGTACTCAGATAAATCGCTGTGTACTGTGCAGGATTTGAACTCATGCCAACAGGGGAGAAAATCTGTAGACGTGCGCCTCAGCCCGTCTAGCCACCGGTGTGAGTAAAAGAAAATATTATCATTCCATTTCTATGTCAGTTCATTTAATCCAGGATGAACGACTTCTTTCTAATTTTTCATATGAATTCTGTGAAAGTCTAGGGTTAGGCTTAGCAGGTGACGGGGAATGGCATCTGGATTGTTAAAAAAAACAATAATGACAGGTTTTTGGAAATGTTAAAATATAAAGCTGAAGGAATGGGAGTCTGATGCCATGATTCATGTGGTACATGGATGTTCGGACCTTAATCCGATCCATCCACATCCATCCTTTCTTGCAAAATACGACCGATGAGTCAATCACGGCTCATGATAAATGTTAGTTTTTCCTTGTCGGATCAAACTCATAGTGACCAGTTAGGAGTTCAGAAAGGTTATCCACTTCACTTTTGCTTGGCGCAAGTAGTTTGTGGTTGGAGGTCTCTAGTTTGGGGTTTATGAATGGTATAAACTGGCTCAACTCCAAAATTTATTAGGTCCTCTAATATGAAATATCGGATTTCTTATCATTCGCCAATTGATAGATGAAGTGGTTAGGTGTGTGTATAACAGTTCTCTGTAAGTTACCGTTACTGCCACGAGCAGAATAATCACTAGGAGCCGCTGGGTGTTGGAATAAATAAGTGGTCCGTAGTTCCAATTGCCATATTTGTCAACAAACCAATAAGTTCCTCATCCGAGGGTATATCTCCGTCGAATTAGGGAAACAAGATTTTGATGGTTGATATATCGTTATGTATTGACGACGTCATAATGAGATTTTGGAGCAAAGATATATGTTGGAAAACTTCCGGATTCAAACAGGCCCAAAATCAAACCATCGATCGACTTATTGGCTACAAATGTGAATCTTAGTTTCTTGATTCCCATGGGAACTACATAGAATCGGCAGCATTTCTAATCGATCAAAATAATTTCTACAATCTCATTATGATCGTGTCGGTCTGATCAATCAAAGGTCCATCAAAATTCCGACGTTAGAACAAAGCTCTGCCGCTGGTAATAATTGAAAGAAATTTGTCGTCCAAGGAATTTTGAACTGATCTTAAGTTGATTCAGAAAAAAATCGCCAAAAGATTTGCTCTCTCAGTCACTGAACACCATGCACCAAAAACAGACCTGGAGGACACTTAAACTTCCCTGACTGAAAAGGTCGCAACTAAAAAAGGACATCATCAGCAGCTCTGCCACTAGTGATTGTCTTCCTTCCAAACACAGGAAATTGATCGCGTCATGCTATCGTGACGGATAGAAAAATGTGAAGAGTCGGGACCGACAAATGCCTCGACGCTTTGTGAAAAAGCCTGCGCCGTTCAGACTTTTTTCCCCATTGAACACATTCGATCGGTTGGAATGCGACATGAAGCCAAAAACGACAACCATTCAGAGTAGGATAGATGCCCAGGGCAGCACGAACTTATACGGGCGGGGAGGAGGCTCCGCGCCGGCAAAAAGCAGGGTCTCAAACTTTTGATCGGAGAACATCATTCAGCCGTTGGCAGTAAATTGCCCAGAGGAGAATCATCAAGAAATGCCAACATGACGAATTTATGACAGATTTTAGAATGCGGTGAGGCAAGGAGCAGTAAAGAATGCGGGGAATTCGCTTACTTACCGGCCATCGTTGGATAACTTGAGTAGGCAGCTGCGCTCTCCAGGGCGTGCGCTGTTTGCTGATCGTGGTGTAACCTGCAAAAAGGGGTAAGATCAGTTAATGGAGCCTTTGAGCTGCACATGATCAGGCTGTACTTACCTAGACCCATGCCCATATTGCTGTGGTAACCTAAGCAGACTTCCATATTGCGCCATATTGTGATGGTACGCATGCGCATGTGCAGCATGGGCGTGGGCCGCGTGCGCATATGATCCATAGTGGGCAGCATGAGGCACCCATGGGTCTGTTGAATAACTCCCGTCCGTCGAGTAGATGTCGGGGACCTGTGATTCAGGCCAAGATCACCTGATTAGATTAGAACTCTTCCGATGTCAAAACATTGCTTACCTGTGGATGCGTTGGTGCAGGTGCCGGAGGTACATAGTTGCTATTCCAAAACGAAGGTGGGAAATTTCTAGCTGACATAGGACTACATGCCTCTGCAAAAAGAACAAACGAGTTCTTACTTCAAAGAAGATTCATTGGGGCGTTGTTGGGACGGGCAGTGCTAAATTTTCTCTTCCCTATCTCGGGATCGCGGAATCGTTCACAACTACAACACAACACGCGGTTTTTCGCTACTCTTAAGTAAGGCGGTTCCTTTGATTCCCTCCAATTCCGTTCTTCTTTTTCCCTTGCTATCAGCGCGGCTGAGTTTTCAAAGCCAAAGGCGATGAAGATAGCAGCAACAACAATTGCGGCAGTCCCAAAAATCGAGAAAACCGATTTCGACCTCGACGGAAACGAGAAAGGAATTCCTGGCATTCACCCATCCCAGTCGTTGTTTTCCTTTTAAATGCATTCTGTGATTGTCTTTATTTCTTATCCCGCAAATTCAACTTAAAGAAAGTGCAGAATCGATGGCCTCGCGGGATCAACTGCAGGCGATCTAGTGATTCTACGGAAAAGACGTTAAGATTCAGTTGGAGCGAGATCGTACCGCTGTGATATTTGATAGAGTCCACAATTTACTCGGAGTTTGTTCAGCTTTGAATAAGACAATGTACAAGAGCTGCTGGAGAATCAATCGATCCTGATATCGATCTGGGAATTGAATGGTTCGCTGGGAAGAGACAATCGCCGGTTGACACTAATTGTGGCAACACGAATCGTTCTGCATGGCATTATTTGGGTGCAGGTGTTGATTTTTCTTGAATTTTGGAAAGTTTGGTGTATTTATAAGGGAGATATTTTATGCGGCTAAATGGTGAGAAATTTGATGCTATGTCTGATGGAGGTGTATACAAATCGATAAATTTTTTTTCTTTTAACGTCGTTCGTGAAGATTGCTTACAGTTGTGAGTTTCGTCATATCTTTTCCGAGGCGTGGGAATGTTTACATTTCCAGTTTGTTTTAAGAGTGTGAATGCTTAAAAAATCAACACATTTATCTAAAATATTATTTGCCGGCTTTTATGTTATTAGCTGATCATATAAGCTAAAATAGTTCACTATAGATTTTGTTAATGATGAAATTTGTATGGTTATCTCAGGTTAGTTTTAAATGTATAATAATGGTAGTGATCAAAGAAGTATCTACGCGGTTTATATTTATTTTAGAGAAGTTAGGACACTTAAAAACCGATGTCCATTTACAAAGTATGTAAGTCAAGATTGTCGTTAACAGACCAACATCAATTATTAGCCTAGCCAAACCCCTTTGTAGGCTACAGCCTTACAGTGACGAAGCGACTCAGTAGCAGACGCTGATCTTCTAGAACTATGCCGACCTTTCGAGGATCCCAAGCAATCTTGTAGCTTAGTTATATGTCCACGAATAACAATTGAGTTATATGTCCACGAATAACAACATAATACCTAAACCTTAGAAAAGGACGCCGAAAAGGGCCGAAACCGTGAAAAATCACATATGCGGTGAAAGAATCTGCAACAGTTGATATAATTGGGGATGCTGATGATAAAAATTCCTTCGAATTGGTTCTTGCATTTGGTAATTGCAAACTGTTAACCCTTTCCTTACCACAGTCCGCCGAAGTGACGCTACTGTTGCTAATGAGCAAAGATCACTCGGAAAGATGCAAAAGAATGCCTATTTTGCACTCCTTTTGCAGTCTTTCCTTTTGAACGAAGTTCGAATCAAATCAAACTAGGGTCCCAATTTGCGGTAACCCACGCCTCAGCCCACTCGAGGCGCACGTCCGCAGAGTTTCTTCCCTGTTGGCGTGGGTTCGAATCCCGCACAGGACACTGCGATTTTTCGGGGACCAGTGGTTAAGGCAATTCTACTGACAAGAATTGTACTTGTGAAGCCACTGGGATGTTGCACAGTAAAAATTTCATGCGAAAAATTTTGGCTCACTTGCAAAATTTCAACATTTGTCAGGGGTCACTGGGGTCACTTCGAATTCACTCAGTGATGTGTGTTAACTGAATTTGAAGTGAATTAATCTTTAACCTTTGAGAATCCAATTAATTTGATAGAATTCTAATAATAATATAAGGCATGCTAGCATATTTCAATAAAACGCAAAAAATTAACTGATTTAAGGCACAAATTGTGAAATACTTTGGCAAAGACAGAAACATTGTCGTATTTAACAATCAAACAATGTACCAAAAAGAAAACATCAATTCCTCCCGTCGTATTGTACTAATATTCATCCTAATCCGCAATGGAACACAAAGATAAGCCTGAGGGGCGATAATTAACGTTGTCACATAACACGTTATCTGAACGACACATCGTGTCATTTTCTAAGACGACAGTTGACACCCCATAAGAAAAGAGATAATCGCATGAAAAGGAGTACAAAAAGGTGACTGTGGAACACTTAATGAATATATCAAAGGCACCACAATGAGGCAGCAGGGAGAAAGTGGCTGGGTTCAAAGACAACTGAGTTTATATGACATGAAAGAAGACGCACCAGGAGCTGGGGATAAATTAAAAGATCTCACGAATCGCAAGCACTCCCAAGTGCTAAGGACGTCGGATCGTGGATGATTTATAAATTAATTAGTAATTTTAATGAAGACTACCGCACTTCATTTGCATGTTCCCCGCCGCAGTAGTTGAGGCAGCAAAGGGTGCCGGTTCCAAATGGCGATCGGATCCTGAATGGGTCGATCGTGAGACGATGATTAATGGTCGGACCACAAAGTAATTAGTGCAAGTTCTCTTGTTTTGGGTTGTTTACGCGAAAGAAAGTGATCGCCGTGATTTAGGGACTGAAGATGCAAATTACGACAAGATTGGAATAAATCAAGTGAATCAGGCGCAAAAGAGGTGGTAAATGCTGAGCTGCACGATCGCAATCACACCGCGCGTTCATAAATTGTCGACCCGTAAATAAAAGTGGACGTGTTCGCGGTGGTTGCTGGAAAAGTTGTCGTGTAGCGCGTTTCCTTGTACAATTGAAACGCCTCCTTAGTGGCAGATTCATGTGCGCTGGATGAACGAGGCTTGTAAATCATGTCGTTGATCAGTTGATGCAGGAGCTGTGAATGAACAAGGGGTCTATTTTTGAACGCCCCAGAAGGGTAATTAATTTCGATTTGGGACTGACAAAGGATTTTGTAGAGCAGTCCATAAAGCTGACAACTGGGGCAAATATGCGTTTAGTAGTCGTGTTAAATCGAACTGTACACTTTTGCATAACGTACGAGGGTCACAGGATCGCCATTCGTTGTGATACCTCGAATCCTGATCGTGTTCGATGTCACAGGTAAAAAGTTTACAACACAGCGTTTGACGCATTCCGCGAAATATTCTCACGATTTCATCTTGGGGAGTGTTTTATGTGTGCACCCTAAAATTAACACAACCGAAGCGCTCAGCTCCGACCTGACAAAGAGCCTAAAATCGCTTTGTCTGAAAGATTTGCCCCCGCATCGTCGACAAAAGGGACCCGAACGAACAAGAACAACTGGAGAAGCCCTAAAATCGAAGAATCTTGTTATCTGCCCTGTTTCACCGTGATTTACTACACAACCAGAAGCCGACATACCACAGAAATGTCCTAAGAGGTTCACTCAGATAGTTCGCTGCCACATGGGAGACTGTGCCTTATCCAACGAGGTCAGGTACAGACGAACAAAAAGGATCCGACCGATTCGATATCAAGTGGACATGCACAAAGATGTGGAAATTAAAAAACCATAAAACCCGGTGTTAAAATCAATGGACGCCAGAACAATTTGTGACAGCCGCAATTACAGCAGCCCAGAAAACACGACCGCGGCATGGCGGACTTCAATTGAGAAATTAAATCAATTCCAGCACAAATCGAACCCATGCCAAGGAATTTGAATGCTAAGTACCCGAATGTGCTGTGAATGCAAATGAGGCTTCCTTGCAAATTCTTTTGGGCTTGTTGGAATGGGTAGGCCAAGTCCCAAAAATGGGGAGCAAGTTAAGTCGTTTAATTAAAACTTGCCTGGTTGCAAGGAAAATTTGGAAGAAAGTTTGTAAGTCTGCGGGAGGATGGAAAAAAGTTCCAGTTAAGGAAAACAAAAAAACAGCCGAATCATCTCATCTGCGGATGAGGTTGAGGTCAGTTGAAAAGGAAACCTGCGGCAAACCGGCGACAGAAGCTACTGCCTGAGTAACGAGTTAATTACTGAAGAAGTTGTTGGTGCTGGAGTGATTTTCAAATTGTGAAAAATTTTTTGAAGGTTTTAAGACTTGAAGAGTTGCGTGCTTAGAATAAATTCCTTTTTGCTCCTTTGAGTCACGTGCTTTAGTTTAGATTCTGTGAACAGGATTCTAGACAAAGCTGAAATACATATTGTAAATTTATAAGAGGAAGTTGTCCTATGCCTAACAGATATCATTTGTGCAATTCATATCCTCATGTGCAAAGGAATGTCGCAATATTTCAAAGGCCGAGGGAGGAGTGGTTGAAAATGGAATAAAGAATTTGTTCATTTGCCACCGCTGAAATCATGGAAGCCAATGCGTGGATATTATCAAAGTTTAGAAAAACATGATTTTTCTTCATTTTATTTTTATTTATTTATGCAATACGCAATTAAGACATGTCTTCTAACTGAGCAAAAAGAAATTAAAGAAATAATGAACAATTTGAATCTATTGTTTTTAAGAGGGTTAGACAAGGTACTTTTGGTCGCCTGTACGGAAAATTTGCAAAACTCCTTCATAGGGTTGCCATATAAAACCTTTGGCTATATCAAATAAAAATCCGATATTTAACGCTTTTTGCGATCGTTATGAAAAAACGCATATATGGGTTTTGCGAGGTCGCTGATTACGAATCTAGAATTGGATTTCTTACATTCAAAATGGCGGATCTATTATGGTGAACAAGACTTTCTAAATGTCAGTGAAATGTCGGCGAAATGGCGGATATATAGGTTTTTGGGGTGGCTGATTATAAATTTGACATTAACTTTTTATAACTCAAGATGGCGGTCAAGGATTGTCAGTTTTTTCTTTAAATTTCGCGATAGCAGTGAAAATAAGCCCATATAGATTTTCGAATTTTCGGAAGTTCCAATATGGCGGACAGAGTTTTTCTTAGAATTTGTCCTCAGTATCCAGCCATTAGATGTACAGATTTCTCTTTTTTTTCCTTTTTTAGAGTTTGCAAGCATCAAAGTGTGCGCGCCCAATGCTAAGAGCAAATCTGTCAGCCACCGATTTGAGGCTATCTTGGATAGCCGATGTCCTAAAAAATTCCCTCACCCATCTGGGTGTTTTTGTACTAAGTTCTCTCAGAAGTACTCACCTTTACCGAGATAATCGGAAATGTTTCATAAAAGTATCATTAATATATTTTGGAACAACAGATTCGACATAATCTTACATTTTCTTGAGAGGCTTCCATTCTGGCTATAGTAAGATATTTTCATCCTCTGATTCCGAAGTATTTGATTTCGATTTCCAATAAGTTTCCTTATGTACATTAGCCAACAATAATTTCGACAACAGTTCCCATTATCACTTTTCATTGTTTGCTTTCAATCCTTCAAATGAAAGTTGAGGTTATGGAATTTTCACCACTTGTCATCTGTTTTAAAACACACCATTCTTTGGCCACCATAAAGTTGAGGCTACCCTTTTTCGGTCGAGGATCATTTTATATAAGCATCCTGTTGAACTTTTCCTGGACTTGCGAAGGAGATATAGCATCGTGAACCATATTGGTATGTTTATTTGTTATTTCTTGAAAATTTTTGGTCCCAAACCTCCGAATCGGCTACTTGGCTACAAGAACACCAATAATTCACTTTTCAAGCAAATTGAGTCAGTCTGTGATATAATTCCTCCTCTGACGAATATCAATTTCTCTGCAATTGCTCAAAATCCAATTAAAATCGTTGATTCACTGATTAAGACATTCATAGCATCTTTGTCATTCAGGAATGCCCTTTAGCACTATACAACAATTTTAATAAGGCACCGCGGCCAAGCAGCGCTTGTTGCTGCCCGCAAGACTACAACATTTCAATAGCATAAAGTCGCATTCCCCGGATACCAGGGATCCTCTGTCCGTTAAATTATTGTCGAGTCTAGAACAGAATAACTCGAATGCCGCAAATTATTAATTTTCGCAGATTGTGACCAAGTTCTGGGCCACTACTGTGTCTATGAATCAAGCGATTGACAGTGGCAGTGGGTCGGCCTCCGCTTTTATCAACGACGGTAATTGTCATGCGGAGTCAAAAGTAAAATGTCATAAACACGTAGCCAGCGTGCGATAGTGTCGTCGCCATTCCACTTCAACTTTTATAGAGCTACTCTCGACTCTCGAGTGCTCGGACTGCTCGGAATTCCTGAAAGCTTCGAACACATCTCTAGAAGCCAACACCCATTGCTAGAGATGCGTTTTCAGCGTAGTCCAAATTACTTGAATTGCAACGGGCTATTGCGATGAGCTATCCACCATTCATGAAATTCAGAAGTGCAGGGCGCAGCACAGCTCGCTGAAGTTCAGGTGCGCCAACGTTTTGATGTGCAGATTCCTTGCAAGTGATCTGTGAACGGCTGCAGGCTGTTGCAGCTAGTCCGCTCTCAAAATTTATGAACTACAACGTAATACACCTCGAGAATGGCCAGAGGTGCTAGAGATGACAATCGCTAGCTTCTTACTGTCCTACCGGCGTGGTAGTCTGGCGGCGGAGCTTGCATTCTTCGCCCATGGCTAAACGCGGTGTTTGTGAATGATCAAGTTGGGGCGGAAATTGCACATCGGGGACGGCTCTACGCAGCATTCCTCAGATCAGCCGCATATTATTGTGTGCAAATTACGCAAATTTAGATTTTATTTGTTTCTAAAGGCGCGTCCACGGAGCCGGTAAGTGGCCGTTGAGATTTATGTGATTGCCAAGTGGGGAGAGACAAGTTTCTTTCCACCTCAGTTCATTACTATCAAGTTGTACCTGCACAGGTGATGAATGTTTGAGGTTCCGGGCCAAACGACCTCAACCATCAGGCGGTCAGTCTGAATAAAACTGGAAACCGAATTTTTATGGCATTCAATAAATCCCTGTGCTTCTGTGTTGGATTTGTTAATTTATGAAAATCCTTATGGCCCAGCATGATGCCTCTTAAGTCATTGCCCCTGTCATCGCCTCAGCGAGGGGTTGTACCAGCCCTCGGTACCCATCATAACACAGCAATCCTTCGCTTGTTAAAGTGATTATCAGCACAGGGTCATAAAACAACCTCAAAATGTCCTGAAAATTTCTTCCTGCTGCACACCACTCACAGGCTGCCTACAACAGTTTCCACTATTTTTGGGGCGTCATCGCCAGCTTATAAATAGGTGAGTCCGCAACAACTTCTAGTCCGCAAAGGGCCCTGGCCTGCGTTCTGAGCATTCCTTCCTGCGTTCTGGGTAATTGAAATGTTGTTTTTGGGCTCACTTAACTACTGTTGCGTGATTCGATGCAGTTTTATGGGAATTCCTTCGTCGCATACGGGAAGGGCCTGCGAGGGGATATTAAGACTGGAATTCGACCGACGAACTGTCGGTTTTACTTTTTAATTTTTCTCCTTCGGGCTAACTTCTATTCGGTCTTCTTGTTCAATTTTTGTACATTTTCCAAGCACTTTCGGATGTCACTTTCTATTTTTGGGTAGAAATCGGAAAATTGTTTGAATTCCTAACGAAATTTTTACATCCATTTGAAGATGTACGCCTGGGCTAAGGCAATTCCTACTCAAATTAACTCCTTCCGCAATTCTTGAGAATTTTCTTCCAAATTTTTAGAAGTTCTATAGTCATTTAAATTGTGTAATTAGAGTTATTTCTGTTTTCAGTTTTTCGGGAAGGTGCTACATGCCTACTAATTGCATTACTCAGGATTTGTTGCTCTTTCATGAACAGGCACGAAAACATGTTGCTACACAAAGTGTCTACAAAACGTGTTGTAGGGGGCAATTTATAATCGAATTTGTATATGATTTTTATAATTCCCCAAAGTTTCATTGCTATACAACAACTTTCAAAGATATTCCTACAAATTACAATATAGTTTTTAATTCGCTACTTTTTCAGATTCCCAAGGCATATGATGAAATTTTACAGTGGCCGGCCAGTTTTACGTTAATATAATTTCAGATTGCATGGATTGAGGACAGCGTAGGTGATGTCCTTCAAAAATTGACGAACAACGTTACAATAAAAAAGTTTAAGTAGGGGAATTTTTTTAAAAAGTTAGTGAGTTCCACATGTAACTAAAGCAATACGGAAGAAAAACACATTTATATTAAGTTAATATAAAAGATATATACTGTCAAGTTCCCACTGAAACCTGCCCTATGCTGGGCTGGTACCAGCCTTCAGTTACATCTGTCACCTGAATACTAATATTCTTAATCACTTCCACAAGTTATTAATGATTAATGAAAAAAGTAGAGGGTCCAAAACAGATCCTTGGGGGAGACCTCTCTGCTGGATCTGCTCGCAACATGGAACCCAAATTAACGAACAAGTGACAAAGTATCTGTCGATTTTTTCTTGACGCGCGTCTACGTAAAATTTCAACTTGTGCGACTAAATCTTTGGAATTCTAGACTTCTTCGGGTACTTCGAAGCAAGTTTTAGTTCTTCTTAGTAAGGAAATACGAACTTATATCACAGAGACTAAAAGGACTTTCTCTCCGTTGTCAAATCGTGTCTTCTTTCGCGAAAAACAAAAGAGAGCATATAACAAGTGACGATTATACTTGCTGTAATTTGCAACATATCGATCGGCAGCGTGAATCCTATAACAAAGTAAAGCGTTTGAACGAACAGTCCTCATCTCCATTTATGATGGAATTTCAAATAGAAATAGTGAATGTAGGTAAAGGATGTACCATATGAAGTTCCTTTAATATAATTAATTTCATAGAATCTGACAGACTTAGGTAGGCCCACAGGATGCTTAAGATCATCCTAGAAGGATACCTTGAGGGCAGCTGGAAACGTGGAAAATCCTGTATGCGGTGGTTTGATGGTATGATAGGAGACCTTTGTGCGTTGCAAATTGTTGTCGGGATGGATTCCAAGAATGAATTCGAAGCTTTGAAGAGATTCTTGATTCCGATATAGTCGTCTCAAGATCTAAGAATTAAGAATATTCGTTTTTCAGGTGAAGAAAAAAACTTAATACGAAAATTCGTAAATCCCAGTGCCGATGCCAATAATATGCCACGCATTAAATAACGTACTTAATTCTTGATGTGTTGTACCTGCTAACGCACTTCCGTAGCCGTGCCCGTCATTACAATAATTAAAAAATTCATCGAAAACTTACCTTTACTATCTTTATTACTAAAATTAAGTGCCCTAGAAAAGTGTTCATCGACCACACTTGCCGTATCGCCGGAATAATGTGTAAATACGACGCAGGTGGCGGAAATATATTGCGCTCTGGCTGGTGTTCCACTACTTCCACTGTCCAAATGGTGATCCTTAGCCACCACTCCATGATGCGGTGAATCAGGACCAGATGAGCAGGAGGAGTCATTATGATGTGATCCAACTATTGCAGCTGAAATTGAAATAAAAATTTGTGTAACCTTAAAAAACAAAGCGTTCAAGAATCAGAAAATATTGAAATATTTTTATGGCGTCTTCGCCATTTTTAAAATTTTTCTTTTCTATGAGAAAAAAAAAAACTCGATAAGAAATGGCATCACAAACAAGACCAATTAGTCAAAGGAGTGCCCATTACGGCACGGTATGCAAATTTGAATTTCATTTCGGCAATTTAAACTTTTTTTCTGCCGTGAAATATGTGAATGCATTCTTCTCTGACTTGAATGAATATTTTTAAAAATTCTTGGCATTTGTGAAATTTTTTAATTGTCGGCAAGACTAACCCGACAAAATTTTGATTTATTTTTCATGGAGAAAGAAGTTCAAGTAATCCCCCCAATTTTCTTAAGTATATTTTTCTTTTTTTTACATTTCATCGCCATAGAATTATTCCTGAACACCTCAAGGTTACAGTGTTATCTCTCACCGAATTTTTTACGGTAGGATAAGTTTTATGACTGAAAAATGCTGGACTGGAATGATACTCCCACTAAAGGTGTAAGTGTCAGGCGAGTTGATTCAAAAATAGAAATTTCACCTGATGTTTTTTTTTAGTTTTGCTCAATCACTTAACTCGTAGGTGAATTTTAACAATGGAATTAAAAATCTAATAGTGTAGTGGCGGAAATGAAAATTTATTAAAAATGCATAATTTAGCAAAATTATAAAAATAATGAAAAGGCAATTATTGATAAAACTGTTCGCATATACAATGACTTGAAAAAGGAGGAATAGATGCATTCATTTCCCTTAACTTCTCCATTTACATAAATACACATTTTGAATTTAATTTAAGAAACTTAAAATAATTTCAAATATGGTTTGAATATGTATGAAATTTAAATGGCAACGGTAGTAATTTGGTTCGATGTGCGTAAACATAAAATGCATCTCCTGACTTCGCAAATGTTGAGGATTTGTGACATTTGCCGAGCCGACGGCTTAATATCTTCCGCATATATTTCTATCTTCAGGGAAAATCTGCTAACTCAATTTATACATAGGAAAACTTACTGAAATATTTTAATCCTCCTATTTCAATATGTATTTAGGAAATTTCATTTCATTTCAATACTTCATTATATGAAAACGCTATGCTATCTGCTTTAAGTACGATACCAGGAGCTATCGAAAAGTCCGTATACCGAGTAAGAAAAATATAGAGAAATGATATCGAATTATTTTATTTTTCAACATTATCTCCTTTTTGTTCTTGACTCTCAAAAAAATTAATCAACGGTCCTAATAATGATAACCTACAAGGGATGTGAACTGACCTTCGCAAACCAAAGTCGAAACGGATACAATCGTTGAAAATAACTTCAAATTTACGTTTGCAAAATGAATCGAGCTTCGGGAAAATCAGGCAATGTAAAGTGGGACAAGATCAGAGTTCTAACAAGTTTCATAAGCAAGTTAGTATGCAAAATATCAGCCGACAGCCAGAGTTTATGCAACCCACCATAAATTCTACTAAAAACAACTTTAATATGATAACAGAACATTAACGGGCTATTGAATTGTATACCCAAGTTAAACACGCAGTTAAAAAAACGTGGTGTCGTATTTTTAAGCAGAAATGCAGTAATACCGATGTTATTGACAGGCCAATAGTAAATAACAAATATATTGTTTGGCTGTTGTCTTCAAAAACGGAGCCTTGGAGCTCTTCTTTCAAGCGTGAAAAGAGGTAAAAATCGCTGGTGGTAAGATCTGGAGAGTCGTGTTCAACCGATTCGAAGCTAGTGTGACGCCTTTTGATACATCCCAGTATGCAGCTTTCCACAACATTTATCTTTGGTAGTTTCTCGCAATCTCCTTATTTGGTCAGCGTAATGAGAATCTGTAATTGTTCTTCCCTCGTTTAAGTAGTCCTTCATGGTGATCCCCTCCACGTACCAGAATACAGAAGCCATAACCTTCCCAGCTGAGGTTGAAACCTTGAATTTCTTTAGAGTTGAAGATGAAGGCCTTTTCAAAAACATGGATTGCTATTTGGTCTCCGGATCAAAGTGGTGAATCCAAGACTCATCTATCGTGACGAAACGACGCAGAAATCATTTAGGATTTTCTTGGTGCAACGCTGTACAACATTCCCGCGAATTCCGACAACGTACTTTCTTCTGATCGCCCATCAACATTCGTGGCATAGAGTAGAAACAAGTGCAGAGAAGTCACATCCTTTTCACAAAGGAGTGAATACCTACCCTAAAAACTTGTTTAATCGTTCTCGAGGCTCTTTGCTCTTGTTGAACTCGATTTTAGCCTCGTTATCGCAATTTTATTCTGTACAAAGAAAAGCCAAACTAAAATTTTCTGAATATCATCACTTTTTGTTTGAAAGTTTTTTTTTAAATTTTGCATTTTTTTCATAGTTTTTGATGTTTGTTGACAACGTACATACAAAAAAAATAAAATCCTTTTGGTTTTTATTATTGTAGTTGAGAAGAGCAGACATTAGGACCCGCACCGATTTACAACTGAGGTAGCGAGACCGCGACGAAATTTACCTATTTCATTGTTTTGGAGTAGATCAAGCGAAGGTGTCGGTGCATATTCTGTAGTCGACGGAGAATATTGTGGTGGAATGAATTGGGGTACACTGAGTTTGCAGGGATTCCGATCGGCGACAATCCAGAATTAGTGAGCTTGGTGTTCAGCAACGCTCCGTGTCTTAGAGCAGCATTGGACCATATTGCAGTCCTCGAGCACGTGATTAACGCTTCTGTAGACTGCATTATACAATCATACACTACACAAGAACACAGAACTTCAACTCATAACCATCAGTGACCATGGGACTTATGTAGTGTACCTCCAAGATTTCTTTTTGGGCATTAAACTGGGTTCAACCGATGATTTGCTCGCCTCGAAGTGAACTTAGTGATTTCGGGAATAACTAGCAGAGTAATCAATAGTCATTAACCTAACCAAAAGCCAGATTATATAATTCGATTCATTCCCATCAATGATCGAACTTATGACAGTATTCCGTGCTGAAAAAAGTTCAAAATTCCAATTAGAATTTTTACATTGATTCCGCCGTAAGTTCGATCGTCGATAGGATCGTATCGAATTAACAATTTGGGCCCAAGTGTCGAATATCGACCAGCGGGTTCAACAGGTATGCTGGTTCTCCTTGGGGAAGGGTACTCTATTCCACGATTCCACCATATTTACTTTTCTTATCCGGCGCTGGGTGAACACACGAGCCTTGCCGTGTCAGCTCTCAGTTCGTCTGTCCGTCATTGGGAGTTACGGGGATATAGTTTCTACTTGGCCCCAGTACCTGCAGTAAAATGATCTGCTTGATTAGCTTTATTTTAATGTTGGCCACGGTTGATTTGTACGGTTTGAGATATCAGCATACTGATATCATGTGGCTGCTGGCGTCCATGTAGAATGATAGGCTTATTGTTCATTGGTAACGCAAGTGGCACTGCGCGGTGCTTATAACATTTGTGCACGGAGCTTCTCACCCGCTTTAGAACTATTACAATTACAAGTATCGCAGGAAGGGTAAGTTTATCGTTAGGAGTACAAAGCTGAAGCGAGGCCGGGAGCAGCTTGCGGGAATTTCTGTACCACAGGTTATAAGTGTACAAGTTTTTTTCCTTTTGAGTCTAAATATTCAAGATTAAAGGCTCTTGTTGAAGGTTACACTTGTATAATAGTCTTATTCCATATTGTCATTTGGGTATATGGTACTTGTTTCAAAATTTAGTCTTAGTCTTGGCTATATACATATTTCCCTTTTTTCGGCATTGCATATGGTCATATATGCTCAAAATCTTTGTAATAACTTTATTTTGCATGTTTGTAAGTGTTTTCGTTCTTAGAATAAAGAGATACGTAAAAATTAGAAAAAAAAATTATTAATCGGTTCAGTTAACTTACTCAAAAAATTTATTATATAAAAAGTTTATTATTCCTAAATTCATTCCAGCCATATAGCAAAAATTAGAATCACTGAACTTTTAAAGCGTGTATTCGAGGAAAATAAAAAGAAGATTAACTCAGAAATAAAATTCTCGGAGCCAGCGA
>QYTT01082968.1:3437-13984 GCA_006980735.1 Dasypogon diadema
CTTTATCAGAATAGCGGAGTCCCTATAGAACCTCCGGATGATCTCCAGCCACTTGGACGGAAGTCCAAATGACTCGAGAACAGCTAGAAGGTACTCATGAGAGGCACTGTCGAAAGCCTTTTCTTGATCTAAGGAGATCATGCGCTCGTGGTAAGCAACCAAATGCTTTGCCACGGCAATATTGCTAAAAATATAGCGGTCGAGAATGCAATAGGATTGGTCCTAGTGTATCACCGAAGGAATCACTGAGTAGAGTATTGCCCCAAGTGTTTTGTAGGCAATTTTATAGGCCGCATTACAGGGTTACTGGTCTCCATTTTCTCATCTTCTGCAGGTCTCCATTCTTTGGAATCAGGCGCAGAACAGACCGGCCTCCAACTGGAGGGAAGGTTTGTCTGGCTCTCAGCTGCTGTTGGCGACGTCGGATCCGGAGTATATGCGAGTGTAATAACCTCGAATACATTCACCAGTTTATTTGCGTCAAGGAGGTGCATAGACTGGTCAATCCGAGTTCTATGGAAGCAGTACGCTTTCTTGTCGTCTGGAAGAAGTACTCGGTTGGGGTTTCCCCCTCCCGCAACCAACACGACTGGTTCCGGGGCACAAAGTCCAATAGATGAGTTTGCAATTGCACAAATTGAATATACATGAGTGACATAACGTTTTTATATGTTCCCTCCATTTGCACCTTAAATTTCAAAGCGCGTTTTTTTCAGAGGTGTTGCCTGTAGGCCTAATCCTCCCATGCAAGGAAGTAATAAAAAGACACATGCAAAGTATTTTACCATGCAGAATAATGAAAAAAGCTGCAATAAATCCGTGTATTGCATACTTATCGGTGGCAAACACCGAACTTAACGCCAAAGTTAGCCAGGAACGCAACCCCAAAGTAATGAACACAACCCCGAACTGATGCGGATCAGTGTTGCCATTATAAAATTTCAAGAAAAGCTCGATGAAACTCCATATAAAAAAAGTGGCTGAAATACGGAACCGGGAGCTTTCTTTGTATAATTAATATATAGATTAAAAACCAGAATCCCAGTTTGCAAGTTTTCAGTTTTTTAAGCTCAGGGAACAACCACCCAATGATGCACACTACAGCACAGCTTAGTCAGAGGGAAGTCTTGGGGAAGAGGAGATTGGGAAATAAGTAAACTGTAAACAGAAGAAGTGAACCTTATTAACTAATTAAAATGCTACACTTGTTGAAATATAAATTATCTTGTAAAACTCATCAGAAGAAAATTTAAGAGATAAAAGATAAAATTCCATTTCGTAAAAATTTTCTTAATATTGAGAACATAATTTTGTTTGCTTTCCTCATTCATCTCTGTAAACGTTTGCCTGAAGACGCGAAACAATAGAATTTCCAAAAGACCATGATTTATGTTTGCATTGCATGTAAATTACTTTTAAGGTGGCTTTGAAAATTTAATAATTTACTAACTCGAAGGCGAACAATCTTCCGTTGAAAACAACACATTTAGTCAATACCGCATAGGTCAGAAATTCACCCCACATTTCGATTAAGTGAAATGATTCATGCATGCGATTCTAAAATGCGTAGTGAAAATTTACAGACCTCACGTTGATTTGAGAGAATTAATGAATTCTAATAAATTTGATGAGAACCAGCTTCTGACGTCCGTGTTCCGTGTACATCGCTCCCACGTTCACGATTATATCAACAAGTTGAGTTTAAATAAATCGTCTATCGTCTATTTTCATAGACCGGACCACGTTTCTTTTTGTTTGTCAGATGAAGACACCTTGCAGGTATTGGACTTGACAGGTCAGCGACAAAAAACAAAATTTGACTCTTAAATAAAATGCATGATTTTACCTATTTTTTTAATTGGATCGCGTTTGTTTATTAACTACAGTAAGTAATGATAAAGACACGAAAGATATTTTCTGATTTGAGTTTTCTTTTCGAGCAAAGCAAAGCAATTGAAATTGTTTATTGCGTCTTACAGTGCGCTTTGCCACTTTGTTTATTATTCCCTGGGAATTTAATTAGATTTTATGTGACGCCGGTGTATTTGCTGTATTTAATTGAAATGTCTCTGCTATCAATTGGTCAGAAAAAAAAGAGAAAAACATTTGGGTGAGAAATTCACATCACAATGTTAAGTGATGGAAACAAAATAGGCATCTCGACCGTGTGTTATAAAAATTAATTCACGGATGTTTATGTTATGTATTATTGTACGTTTATGGGTGCTGTTGCTGAAGGTGTGAATTTGGATATTAATTGTTGGTCTATAATGGGATAATTTAATTCAATTAATTAACTTCATTTCAAGTTCGATTGCTGAGAGGAAGAATAAGACTTTATTACATCAATTTTACACAAACTGGAAGCACAAGAAACTATCAAAGTATCAATTCCCAATTATTCAATGTTTTAGATTCGGTTTCAAAGAAATTAAGATTTTCTTTGCTATTCGGGGTGTCCCAATTAAAGTGACCGATCGGGCGTTCAGTGATAGATCTCCATGAGATAAATAATAAGAAATTGTATTGTGCAGCACGTGCAGCACGCAGCTAAAATACCTAAGCGGCAACCCTAACAGCTCCGAAACTTTCTGCAAAAAAAGTAAAAAAGCTTTCCGGAATCAGTCTGTCGAACGCCGATACACGAGAAAGAGATAACAGCACTTCAAGGTTTTTTCGCCGTTTTTTACGAAGAGCGTAGTGTGCGAGTCTAGCGTCATATTGTAGAGAATGGCTTTTAAATGAGTGCTTAGTCACTCCTATCCTACGCCTTTTCGTTTAGGAATTACAAATTTTCAAAATAAAAATTTGGGCATTTTTTTTACCCTTTTTTCACATAAAGAAGCAAATTTCTCGAAAAAAGCTGTGATCAATATGCACTTTTCTTGCATAATTTGGAATCCTTAAAGGTTTCCAGTTAACTTGATATATGACATGTATCCACCTGTCTATTTTCGTTTCCGAGATAACCCGTATCGAAGCCAACCCTATCCTGCATCTCTTTCTATGAGCAATAAAATAAGAAATTTCCGGAACAGTAAAAAGAGGTAAAATTATAAAGAACTAAAGTGAAATAAAAAGCATGTCCTTTTATTAAATTATTACATTACTTATTAAACTTAACTGCTTTTAAAATGGTGAACACAACCATGCGACCTCCATATTGAGCAAGGCAGAGTACATAGTGCCGTTTGATGCCTCATATCCATTTTAGTTGAATAGACGTATTTCTGTATTGTGTCCACATAAAAAATTTACACGATTCTTTGTTTGGCTCGTGGACACCCGATCCAGTAATAGGTGTCGATTAACACATTGACTGCGGTAATTAGCATAAAAGCTTTCGTGAGAGAGTTACATGTTGAAATTCATTTGTTCTGATAGAGCTTTTAAATGTCAGTCCCTGGGGACTCAATGTGTTAATTGGGACCGCCCTGTATATGCAAAATGACGCTTTATAAAATATGTAGAGAACGCGAAATTACGCATACTTGCAAACACTACATTCTGCAGAAAACAGTTTTTCACTCACACACTCACGTTCAACTATCTATCTATCAAAAATGATTTCTAATAATTTGTCCTAAGAACAAGGGGAAAAATAAGAAAATTGGGCTAAAGACCTGTGACTCTTCTCCCCGGAAGTATCCAGGTGAAAAGCCAACTGAAGTAGCCTGACCAGTTACCAAGTTTCTGCAGTTCCAAGGAGGAAACCCAACTGTCTAGAGTTTGATCCACCGCAGAGTTCCGAGTTTGGAGTCCATCTTTCCAAGAGGTGTATCAACTGCTTAACCATTGTTATAGGCGGTACATACGATATTCTACAGTTTGGCCGTGGTCCGTGGAGCAGGTCGGATGCTTTTTATAGCTACTGAAATTCTTGGGAACGATGGTCGAGCTGCGTTTGTGTGTGCGAGCAGTATTTTGCACATGCAGATCTGCAGGACCACAACAATACATTGAGTAGTAGTTAATCGCAGCACTTGCTTAGATAGCTCAAATCGCTGATTCTGTCCCAATTCCAAGATCAATAATTGCTTTTTTCGTACTTATTAACTAACTATATTATTTTATGGCAATATTGTATCATCTTTTTATAAAAGCTTCCCTACACTGTACTCGCTGGACATTAATTTTCCACAACAAATAAACCTAGACATACTTTTATTTCCTTAATTATTAATTATTATATTTATTAAATTATTATATTTGCTTTCAGTTCAGCCGTAGACACAAAACACAATTTAAAAGTGGCTATAAAAAAGTTAGCACGACCTTTTCAGTCTGCTGTTCACGCTAAACGTACCTATCGGGAACTTCGAATGTTAAAGCACATGAATCATGAAAATGTTATTGGCCTACTAGATGTCTTCCATCCTGGAGGTAATTCTTTAGAGAGCTTCCAACAAGTTTATCTAGTCACACATTTAATGGGTGCCGATCTTAACAATATAATTCGCACACAAAAACTGTCAGATGATCATGTCCAATTTTTGGTTTATCAAATTTTACGAGGTCTCAAGTATATTCATAGTGCCGGAATTATACACAGGGTAAGGTTCCGTATAGTGATATATTTTTTTAGATTCTCTGGAGTGTATAATGAAATTTGTTTAGGATTTGAAACCGTCAAATATTGCGGTTAATGAGGACTGTGAACTTAAAATTCTTGATTTCGGGCTGGCTCGACCAACAGAAAATGAAATGACTGGTTATGTTGCAACACGGTGAGTGATCGAATTTGTATATATTTCTTTCCAATAGTTATTTTATTTTTGAAACATTTTATTGTGTGTTACCTTTAGGTGGTACCGGGCACCAGAAATTATGCTCAACTGGATGCATTACAATCAAACAGTGGACATTTGGTCGGTTGGATGTATAATGGCTGAACTCTTAACAGGACGAACACTATTTCCAGGCACAGATCGTATCCTTTTCATAATACCGCGAACATTGTTTCTATAGTATTTATTCCCCTTTCATTGTTTACTTCATTTTAATCAAAACGGAAAATGTACAAAAAGTCGAGCCTTTGATAGAAACTTTAGGAATGAAATTTGCATTTGAAAAATGTCCACGTAAATAGAAAGTTTTTCTTTCTCGGTGAAATAAAAATATTTTGGTGTTCCGATCAGAGCAAGTCAAGTTGAGCATCGTTGGTGCGGTGGAAATGTATTGAAATCCATAAACAGGTTGTCTCGAATTCGAAATTATTATGACTACATTCAAAAAGATGATAGATTTCGATGAGAAGCCAAAAAGATGACAATAAGAAATTACTAACAAAGTTTTCTTCCCTTTTATTGCATTCCTAAGTGAAAGCAATCAATTTGTAAGGTGGGACTCAGACAAGGTTACACATCTTAAGTGATCATAACTTGAGAACGGTCAAATATTTGTTTTCTGTATAAGCTGAATTGTAGGAAATCGACTACTCTTTAATTAGAGTCCAAAAAAAAATAATGGGGCGAAGTGTTTAGATCTTTACGTTTGAACTAAAAAAAATAAATTTTACACAGTTCATTCAAAGTTTAGAAATAAGTTTTTATTTAATTTTCAAAATAATCCCCTCCTCGTTCTATACAAATTTTACTCGGTTCGTACGGCCGCTGGAATGACCTGGAGAGAACTTCACTTCTAGAATAGATTTCAGGGTCTTTTGAATCGCCTCAACATCTTGAAAATGTTTTCCTTTCATTGCGATTTTCAATTTCGGGAATGAAAAAAGTCTGGCGAGTAGGGCGGATAGTGAATTGTAGGGACCGACTTTTGGGCTAAAAATTGTGTGACGAGTATCGAGGAATGGGTTGAATTATTGAAAAAACTGTGGATGCATTTACTAAACATTGAAAAAAATTTCAAACCCTCATAGCTCTCAGGAGGTGGAGATAGTGGAGGTCTGTTTTCCTGCTCCTATAAATTGTTTTTCTTTCTCGTCGGGATCTATTACCAATTGTGCTTGTTCTAATTCGGGACGCCCTGTAGAAAGTACAGGAACCTCTCTAAAATCCGAATGAAAGATTATACGGAGTTAGTCGGAATTCGTATTATTAGAATTATCGAAATTTCCAAAAATCAATTTTATAATTTTGAAGTATTCATTTTTTTCTCCAGGGAAGTTTGCTGAGTAGATTTGTAATTATTAACAGAAAGGCGCATAACTAGGACAAGCTTTCTTTCACAGATTTCAGTTGAATTTTTTCCATTATATTTTAATTTGAAAATGATGTAGCAAATTGAAAAAAAAAAAACAAATTTTCGACTTTCTATAAAAATACTTTTTGCGTTGTATTCATGATCTTCTAAAATCAGTTTTAAGGTAATGGAGTTGTTTTTGCATTGAGTAAGACAAAAGTGTCGTTTGGAGGCCCTTATGAACCCTGATATGTTGATGGGGAATTTTTTTTTCTAGAAGAACTTATTGTACATTTTCCGAGAGATCCCTTTTAATACGCTTTAAATACTCCCAACTTAAATTTGACTACAAAATTCTTATGTTGCATGTAATTTTATACCTTAGTATTGATGATATCTAGATATTCACCAATTAAATTTAATTATGGAAATATTGGGAACACCAACTGATGATTTTATGATGAAAATTTCATCAGAAAGTGTAAGTTTAACATTATTATTTTTATATACCTGATTTTGTTTTGTTTTAGTTTTATGTAGTGAATTTCTTAGATAAGATTTAATAACTTATAATGCAAATACACTTATGTGCTAGTGAAGTTTCTCAATCGTTGTGAATTTTACATTTAACATTCTTAATAGAAAATCCTCTTTCTTGCTTTTCCCAATTTTTTCATACATTTTGGAAATTTTTTTCGAATTATTTTTACGATTAGCGCCTTAACTTTATTAACACGAATTTTTGCTACGCCACGTTTTGCGATATCAATAGATCTCGATCACTTAACCAGAATTCTTGTATTGTGTGGTACGCCTGAACCAGAACTAATGAAAAAAATAACAAGTGAGGAGGTAGGTAGCTAATGGTATTAAGGGGGGTTGTTAATATTGATAAAATTTTGCATGTTTCTCTATAAGGAGTTGTGTTTCCATTTGCGAAGCACAAATTCTTTCTATTGTTATTTAACAAAATATCGAAATTGTATTGCTTTATTAATAATCGAAGCTTGTAAATATATATATGTGTTTTTTAAATTGACAAGACTGGTTTTCCACAACTGTTTGTCACTAAAAAATGGGAGTTTATAATACTTCTTGCCGTTTAGCGTAGCAGGCGGATTCAGGTCTTGCCACATTAGATCCTAAACGAATTTAATAATTGTGCTTGTTTTTTTTTACATTTTATTCATGTGAATAATATTTTTTGAATCGCTTTATCGCCTTAACAAGATATTTTAAATTTAAAAGAAAAAAAAAATTAGTAAGCATTGAGAATTTACAAAATCATGGAATGAAAAACATCATATGAAAGTGATCTTGATATGAAGTAATTTAGTATGAAAATACAGTGTTGTTGTTGCAGCAGTTTTTAGTTTCCCGCTGAACTATTCAAGCAATCCTGCTAATCAATTGCCTCCAAAGCTACAATTTTGCTTTCGGCCGACTTACGGAAAGAAAGCCGCTAGAATATTCCCAAGTTATTACATTTGGAAAAAATATTTTCAATTTTACTCATAGAAATTAGTTAAAATTACTTTTTAATGTTACTTTGTTTGAAAAAAATGGAATTTAAATACCATTTTCACCACATTATTTAGCGAAATGAACCAATTAATCGGGAAAATTGCCATTTGATCTGTGGATCGAAAAGTTTTCTGATTGTTTTTACATGTAAAATCCAACGAAGAATGAGTTTGAAGCCTGAGATAAGGTTTTTTGTATTCAAGTCAATATTTCAAAAGCCCTAAATTCTACAGAGGAATAAGGCTGAACCCATATTAGGTAGCCATACACTAAGAAGATTGTGCGCGAGCAAGCTTTTACGTAGCTATTGTGTGTGGTTATAACTACACGACACGATTATTCGCATAGAATCATTTCGTGCAATTCTAACAGGTTTCGTTTCAGAGGCCACATATTTCAGCAATAATCATGTCAGTAGCCAATTGTTGTCGAGTTCTGGTGATCTGAAGTACTAAAGTAAAATTGTTGATAAATCCATTTAAAAAAAAATTAACCGACTTTGATTATCAATTCCCTATCTAAAAAGCATAAAATAATTTTAATATACTACTTTGGAATATTTATTCATAATTACATTTTGATTTTATAAAGAATTATTTGAAGTCAAAAAAGCGACACTTCTTTTTCTATCTTCAAGCAGTTATTAAAAAAATAGCAGCTTCTCCTTACAAGTCCAAGAAAAAGAAGCTGGAATTGCGTCTGAAGTCACAAAAGTGTAGGAGCATCGTCTGGAACGCTAAAATTTTCAAGATGACAACAGGCCACTCCAGATGATACAAATTTATATGAAAAATGTTCAGTACACGGGAAAGTTCTAAATTGTACAGACTTCCCATTCAGAAAGAGTGTGTCGTATGTTGCGAAAAAGCTTTTTAACACACGCCACGCAATCTAGCGAGGTTTCCCGAAGGAATCTTGGACTGGATTATTCGCACGCAAATCCCATCGTGTGTGGCTAGCTACTCTATCAGTCAGTTAAGCACAATCAAGCAAGTTCTTATGTATGCTGGACGATAGAAAGAGAAATTTTTTGCTCTAACAATACTCTTTTGTCGCACAGCTTAAATGGAATTTTGACGGTGCTTGGCTTGATTAATTCAGTGTGGGGTGGTCAGCCTAAGGGCCGAAACACACTCAGAGCCGCAGGTACCAAGCCGGTATCAAATTCAAGTTTCAAACAACGAAAGCTTATGAGAGCTTCCACAACGGCGGTACCAAGCATCATTTGATACCAGTATCAAATGATGCTTGCTACCCAAGTTTGGAAAGTTTTAAATTTTGGTACTGATACCACAGTGGTGCCAACAAAATAAATATAAATTTTTATATTTTTTTAGGTGCCAAAATTAAAAGAATTTAAAATGGAGGAAAAGATATTTGAATTTATGAGGAAAAATAATTTCATGCATGATATAAATTCTACGGAATATAAAAACTTGAAACTTATCTAAAATATATTGATAAATTTTCAATCATAAATATTTTAAAGTTGTCAGTATTGAATGATGCTTGCGGCTTGGTACCCTGAATGTGGCTTCCCCCGGTATCATGTGTCGGCATCAAATGCTTGGTACCTGTGGCTTGGTACTTGCGGCTCTGAATGTGTTTCGGCCCTAAGAGTTTGATTTTCAAAGATTCATTCTCGTGTAAAAAAAAGTATTTCATAAAAAAAATCTCACTAAAAGTAGAATTTTTTGGATTTAATGAAAAAGAGGAACAGGTTATCTGATTTTAAAGTGATTAACCTTCGAATGGACAGATGTGGCGTTTAGCTTTTTTGTAAATTATATGGAGTAATATACCTAAGCCAAAATTAAATTACATGTAATGCAGTCAATATTATATTGATTATATTACATATATATACGTACCGCCATTTTTAGTCCTTTAGGTACACTACTGTGGCGTAGGAGAGTAATGAACAGAGAACCGTGGGAGCGAGGGAGAAGGGGAGTATTCGTTGATATCGGAAGATTTATTAGACACGTTAGATTTTCAAATTATATTATATTATACTCCAATCATCAGACCTTTGCTGTATATCAGGCAATTCCTTGAAGCAATATTAAGAAATTGTTGTACACACCTTCTCTCCGGCGCTCCACACAAGAAGCCTACCTTTTTCCATGAGAATAGATTTATTTTTTAGGTTTATTTATTGCTTAACTCTTTGTAATTTATTTTCTTTACACTTTATGAATATAAGTAAAACGTTTTTCGATAGCTAATGCCCCACACGATTAAATGAATCCTCCATCACCTCCTTTCTCTTCTGTTAGAAACTATTAACGTTCGAACTTAGAAAATTAGTAGTTTTCGAAATATTGGCTTTTTCCCCGCCGAAATCATATGGGAGTATATGTAAATTTTTACAAAATTAAAATCTTCGGAAAGCAGCCTTTAATTGGATTATGCACATGTATTTATCTGGCTGTCACTGTTTACAAGATAAATATGATTCATTTCTCATGTTGCTTTCAATCCACAGCCAAATATTCTAAAAGTGTTTGCTGAAATGTGTGCGTCGTATCTGACCTGATTAACTACGACCTGTTTTTCATCTGATTACTTTTGTTTATTATGCCGTATAATGTTTTCGTGTGCAATTTGCAATTTGTTTCAAAAGAAAACACTTTTTATATTACAGGCTCGCAACTACATTAAATCTTTGCCAGTTATGAAAAAAAGAAATTTCCGAGAAGTCTTCAAAGGTGCTAATCCATTGGCTATTGATCTCTTAGAAAAAATGCTTGAATTAGACTCGGAGAAGAGAATCACAGCCGAACAAGCTTTAGCTCACAAGTAAGTACGGCAGAGTTTCTAAATCGAAATATTTTTCTGTATGTTTTTTCCCTCTTAATTAAGATACATGGAAAAATATGCTG
>QYTT01082968.1:14004-26403 GCA_006980735.1 Dasypogon diadema
TTGAAGTCAAAAAAGCGACACTTCTTTTTCTACCTTCAAGCAGTTATTAAAAAAATAGCAGCTTCTCCTTACAAGTCCAAGAAAAAGAAGCTGGAATTGCGTCTGAAGTCACAAAAGTCTAAGAGCATCGTCTGGAATGTTAAAATTTTCAAGATGACAACAGGCCACTCCAGATGATACAAATTTATATGAAAAATGTTCAGTACACGGGAAAGCTCTAAATTGTACAGACTTCCCATTCAGAAAGAGTGTGTCGTATGTTGCAAAAAAACTTTTTAACACACGCCACGCAATCTAGCGAGGTTTCCCGAAGGAATCTTGGACTGGATTATTCGCACGCAAATCCCATCGTGTGTGGCTAGCTACTCTATCAGTCAGTTAAGCACAATCAAGCAAGTTCTTATGTATGCTGCACGATAGAAGGAGAAATTTTTTGCTCTAACGATACTCTTCTATCGCAGAGCTTAAATGGAATTTTGACGGTGCTTGGCTGACATATTTACTGTGGGGTCAGCCTAAGAGTTTGATTTTCAAAGATTCATTCTCGCGTACAAAAAGAAAGTATTTCATAAAAACAATCTCACTAAAAGTAGAATTTTTTTTATTTAATGAAAAATAGGAACAAGTTATCTGATTTTAAAGTGATTAACCTTCGAATGGCCAGATGGGGCGTTTCGCTTTTTTGGAAATTATATGGAGTAATATACTTAAGCCAAAATTAAATTACATGTAATGCAGTCAATATTATATTGACCGACATATATATACGTACCGCCATTTTTAGTCCTTCAGGTACACTACTGTAGCGTAGGAGAATAATGATGAACCGAGGGAGCGAAGGAGAAGGGGAGTATTCATTGATATCGGAAGCTTTATTAGACACCTTAGATTTTCAAATTATATTCAGAGGCTATATATAACATAATTCCTTGAAGCAATATTAAAAAATTGCACATCTCCTGTCTCCATCGCTCCACACAAGGAGTACCTTTTGCCATGAGGATAGATTTGTTTTTTATGTTCATTTTCTGCTTAACTTCTCATAATTTATTTTCTTTACACTTTATGAAGCTAAGTAAAACGTTTTTCGATAGCTAATGCCCCACACGATCAAATGAATCCTCCACCACCTCCTACTTCCCTTCTGTTAGAAACTATTAACGTTCGAACTTAGAAAATTAGTAGTTTTCGAAATTTTGGCTTTTTTCCCGCCGAAATCATATGGGAGTATATGTAAATTTTTACAAAATTAAAATCTTCGGAAAGCAACCTTTAATTGGATTATGCACATGTATTTATCTGGCTGTCACTGTTTACAAGATAAATATGATTCATTTCTCATGTTGCTTTCAATCCACAGCCAAATATTCTAAAAGTGTTTGCTGAAATGAGTGCGTCGTATCTGACTTGATTAATTACGACCTGTTTTTCATCTGATTACTTTTGTTTATTATGCTGTATAATATTTTCGTGTGCAATTTGCAATTATGTTTAAAAAGAAAACACTTTTTATGTTACAGGCTCGCAACTACATTAAATCTTTGCCAGTCATGAAAAAAAGAAATTTCCGGGAAGTCTTCAAAGGTGCTAATCCCTTGGCTATTGATCTCTTAGAAAAAATGCTAGAATTAGACTCGGAGAAGAGAATCACAGCCGAACAAGCTTTAGCTCACAAGTAAGTACGGCAGAGTTTCTAAATCGAAATATTTTTCTGTATGTTTTTTCCCCTCTTAATTAAGATACATGGAAAAATATGCTGATCCCAATGATGAGCCCACATCAGCGCTTTACGATCAAAGTTTTGAAGACATGGATCTGTCTGTAGAGAATTGGAAGGAGCTTGTCTTCAAAGAGGTTATGGATTTTACGCCACATCCGAACCTTTTCCCCCAAGAAGTGCAGTCTTAGAATAAGTTTGAGAAGATCGATTTTTGTTGTACTGTCTGCTAGACTTGGCGTTGTTTTGAACAGACACAGAGAGTGAGCAAATTTTAGGATAATCTTAATTTTATTAGGCTTTATTTACTAATTTTTTTTTATTGGAACACACATACATGCTTTTTATCGCTATAGCTGTTACATCAGCTTTACTGCTATTTTTTTCTACACAAATCGAGTATTACCCGTAGAAAGTTACACAAAATGAAATGGAAATAAAATACGAAAAGTGAAAAAAATGCTTTCAACAATTTTTTATAAAAGGAACGTAATTTTTAGAATAAAGTACTTATAAGACCACTCTAACTCTTTGAACACCTTCAAGGATCTTTACTAATATACTTTTCACCTTAATAACAATTTTACTTTGTACATTTGAAATTATGGTGCCATGCGCAGAGAACAAAACAAAACTCTTAAGGTTCAGAGACACACAAAACATTTTGGAGACGCTTAAAAAAAAGTCAACTATATTTGCATTGTATGAATGATAGTTGTTGTGTATTTGAAAAACTATTTTTGTATATTTCAAATAAAGACAAAAAAAGCCGCATTTGTTTGTTTTATCGAGAAAGTGTTGCAATAATACGTCTGGTCCTAGTCGATTTCTTGTACGGGGTGTCCCATCAATCGTGGAACAAAGAGAGTAGGGCGATAGACGACTCCCAATTTGTCAAATAATTTTGCTATTATATGACGTAAGTAACGACGATAGAGTTTTGATTTTTTTTTTGCCACACAGCTCGATAACTGATCTATCGTGTGCTGTAATTATTACCTTACCTTGCCTCATTGGAAGAGGCCAATTTTAGACTTTACGTTTAGTACGGGCTTTCTGAGCCAACCCAAAAGTAGATGAAACCCATTAAGGGCGTGGTCACTCAAGTAGGCAAGCAGCAAAGCTTAGCAGATTCAGAGGGTGATACCAATCCTCCACCAGTTGAAGCCGGTGAAGCCATTTATACACGCGAAAAGGGGCAGGTAAGCCAAGAATCTGGGGCCTTATTTTGTAAGATGAAAACGAAACGAATTCGTAGTCCGAAAGAACTTTTTACAAAGAAATTCCAATTTAAAAGATAATTGTCTCGTTTTCGTCTGCCTCCTGTATTTTAGTGAAGACATAAAATTATTTTTATTTTCTAATTGTAGTTCCAAGAATTTAACGGTGGTCAAATGGGAGCACAAGGATGGGCAACCGGATCTACTGGCTTCCTTATATATGGCGCATGTTAACTATAGCCCTTCTCCGACAGAAACCTGCAAGCTAATGGATGAAGCCCAAAGAAGATCAACCTGGACCTGGGATGTAATGTGAGCGCGAAGTACGAATTTCAATGAACAGGGTGACTCGTTACTTAATTTTATATCTAATTTTGGTATTTGTAATATAGGGTGTTTAATCTTAAAACGGCCATATGTTGGGATGCCAAGACAAACAAAAATTTGTATGGGAGGGAGGGATCGGAAAAGCTTCGTTTGGGGGGAGAGGGGGATTTCTTTATTCAGATAGTAGCTTCACAAAGATCCTGTAACTTTTTTAACGACAGCCGCATGACCAATATTTAGATGCCATTCCGCAGAGAACCCTTTACCTGTTCCAATGAGCCTACAAACACCTATGTGCCTCTCTTTAATCGGGAACTATAAATACTTACAATTCAAAAATTGGTCAAATTTCAAGTGATTTTTTTCAAAATTTCCCGCCAAAATGCCCCATTGACCAACTATTTTTACTCATTATTTGAATTCCTCCAAACTTCCCCTTTATTTTGGTATATGACTTGTGTTCAGTTATTTCATAGCCAATGGAAGATATAGGGTAGTATGTAAATCCCCTTCAGGTTATTTAATTCCTCACTTGGTACCTGCTCTGAACTAATTGTTACCTCCCTTCTTGGAAAGAATGTTGGTGATTGTTAAATTTTATTTCCTAATTTTCGTGAAATTGTTTAATATAAGTAGGTACGTAGTGGAATTGGGTAGCGGCTGAGCACAATTGCGTGAGGTATAAATAGGAGTTACCCGGGTTTTTGAACATCATTTTCCGAGTGGTGTCCACTGCAGGGGGAAAAATACAAAACTTGTATTTTCCAACAATTTGATGTTTTATTTTACCAATTTATACCTGCTTAAATTAATAAGCAACTATAAAATTTGTATCTTATTATTGAGTAATAGATAAAAATTTGGACCCAAAATGGACCCCTGAGGCACTGCCGCGCGAAGAACTACAGGATTGTTGTGTGTGTTTTGAATCTTGGTTATTAGTTTCCTGTTTGTTAAATAGCTTTCGGAGAGTTTATTGGTCACTCTTCCTATTCCTAGATCTAAAAACTTACCAAGATTGCACCTACATACCGTCCCTTATCCAGATATTCATTTATCATACTTGAGCCATTCTCAGCTGTAGCTGATTCGGTTCCACTATTTTCTTGCCAAGTTGTCTTTAATCATATCCTCGCGTTTTGATCATAAATTCTTTTTCCTATAATCTTTACAAATATTTTTCCCACTGAACTTGAAATAGCAATTGGTCTATAATTGCATACCTCTACTTCATCTCCATTTTTATGAATCGTCAGTAGATTTTGATTTATTTAGACAAGGTGATACTTGTTAAGTCGAAAATAGTAACGACGTCTGGTGTCGTGATGACATATCCAGTTCTGGTGTAAAATCATTCTTAAGTGAGTTAATTACAAGCTCAAGTTAGAAGAGGCTTCTCCGTTGGTATCCTAACAGGGACGAGTGGCATGTAAATTGGGTGGCCCAGTTAGGCATATGTGTCTACACGGAGGCTGGTGTTTTTCCGAACTACACCAACATTCGGGAATCCCACAACTTACCTGATTACTGTGGCGCATATTGTAAACAATGTCGTTATGCCACTAAAGGTGGCACCCGATGTAACACGTAGTGTAGAGGTCAGGATCTACAATAGGTCTGTTTAATGAGGCAAACTGGATTTTTCCAGGATACCTCGGTCCACTTTCTGTGTTCAATAACGCTTCGAAATGTCCCAAGAATGTGTTCATTGACGGCTGCCAGATTTAGTCTCGGTCAACTTTTCCTGCCCAAGCTCTAGACTTAAGGCAAACTCAGGAGAAGTGTCATTCGTGGAAGTGACAGCCCAAGTTGTCCAGATGCGCTTGGTCGGCTTTGACAGTTTTCCTGAGATTGAACGAAGTTTTCTCGGTTAATCTGGGGCAGTGTCTCATTAAACAGACCTATTGATAGCCAAGCGACTATTACAGCACTTGACTAAAATATGATCGAATCAGGTTTGGTTTAGCGCCGTTGAGAAAATCTCTTGGGGAACTGTTTGAGGGTAGATCCTCCATCAGTCCCACTCTTTCAAGAAAGAGCAGTATCTTTTTGAAGGAAACGTTCTCGAAGTCTGTAGGCCTCAACAGATGTGCCCCAAACAGTTGGAATCGACATCGTGCAACTGCCCCGCATTCGCAAAGAATGTGCTCCGACGTTTCCCCCTCTTCGAGACAGAGTCTACATACCTCGGTGATTTCAACGCCCATCCGATTAAGGTTCTTTTCAAGCCTGCAGTGTCCTGTAAGGACTCCTACAACGATTCTGATCAGTTGTAATAATTCCAAAGTTCTTTTTTGGGAAGGGCTTTTGATAAATTTTTTGGTTTGTTTTGAAGCCTTTCCAATGCCCACTTCTGCTCCAGCTGATTACATAGCCAGGTGTTGAGGGCGTATTCTATAAGAGATACCGCAAAAAGGTTCAAAAAGAGTTGGGAAGTAAAATTAACCCTAAAGCCTAGTATTGAAAAATGTGTTCTGTATTGTTCAGAACACTTTTGAAAAATTAAAAACGTACAGAGAATGGATCGCTTTGAAACATGATACAAAATTGCCTAATTTTTTGTTCTAAATTGTTTCGAATATGGAACTTAATTAACTATCCTAAATGGGGAGGGAATGTTATTCAATATTTTGTTTTGTTGTTGAGCTTTTTACGCTCAAAACAGAAATATATAAAATTTGTTCAGTATTGAAACAATTAGTGGCTCGGAATCCACATCAATCATAGGCGATAGCAATAAATGATGTGATCAGGTTTGGATGTATGATATTGAAAACAACTAACGGTTGTATTTATTTATTTATACAAAAAGAAAAATAACAATATTGCGTATCGTTAAAGGCAATGAAAATAATAATAATTAAAAAAAAAGAGTTTCTATACAAAATTTCGAAAATAAAGCAAATTTCCTATTCAAAGAAAGAAGATTATTTTTGAGAGCTATGCTTCAATAATGTAAAAAGCAATTTTTAATTTTTTCGGGGGTTACAGAAGAAGCACTAATAGGACAATTATTTATGCTGAACTTGGCTCTTTTAAGATATATCGGTTACAAAGAATGCCCATTTTTCAAATGGTGTATATATAACACAAATTCTCCTCCCAAGAAGATATTTCTCAAATTCTCTTGCTGTTAGTAAACAGCGCACGCATATCTCAAAGAGGCAGATTTGTTTACTCTTTGATACTCTTACTTTGCCTAGAATACAATCACAAATCTTATTTTCAATATTTTACTTACATAAAACATTTCATTTCCAGTTCATGTTCGAACATAATTTTCACGTTTCTACAACGAATTCGTATAAATAAAGGGCGCATAAAAATATTAACTGTTTTAAAATATGATAAAGACGACGAGTTACATGTATAACTTAGGCCAAATTACATTAGGGTTTTATTTTTATATTATTTCTACTTTGTCTCGTGTAGTCCTCCGTTGATGTAAATCTTTCTCCTGGTACTGGTGCACCATTTATAAAAGTGTTTTAAATTTTCTTAATTACCTAACCTAAATTGTGAGCTGTCCAATAATTAACATGTTCTGAAATGCACAAAACTGAGACTGGACGTCCGGGCCGTTTTTAGTCATACTTTGACATATCTCGCTAATTTCTGTAAATCAGTCTTTAATTAAACACTAACCAATATCAGGGAGCTCTCTACAGCCGCAAAATCGTTGGCACTTAATCTCTCTTTTGCTCTGTGAGATGAGTAGTAATGGTGCTAATTTCCGTAGAGTGTTAAATGCATAAAAAATAATTTTAAATTTCAACGAACGAAAATGGATTTTTGCTTGGCATGCGTCAAAGCACAGCTAAATACAGCGGGACTCTGTCACTGAGAACAAGACGCAACTTTTTATATTTTTCCAGCGCCGTCCGTTTCGTTACCCTTAATGCTCCCACTGACGCTGTCATTTTGGGCGAAGAACAAATTTCTCAGGATCGAAGCTTTCGATTGATTCTTCTCAACAAATCTCACAGGAGATTCATGCTTAGAATTATTTAAAGAATTTGTGCTCTTATCTGGCGCAGTATCAGTCTGGGAAGCGATTGGCATTTGTTTTGTTTCAGAACTTTCTTTATCCTCTTCTTCGGCCTGTTGTTCCAAGCTCACATTTTCTGGAATATTATTGGAGCCGGTGTTGCTGTCTAATGATAATGTTCTATGAGTAGCAGTGTTTAGTTTTGGTATCCGATTGCCAAAAGCCAATCGTTTTGCGCCCGATGAACTCACTGAATCGACATCATCACGAAATGACCTCTCCGAGCTACGGAATGATCGACTACTCCCCACACTTGCTTTATCCGCTGCAGAATCCTGAAAAGAAATTAATAAATCGTAAATAAGTTCAGTGGAATCTTCTACAAAAAGCGAGGAGCATGCGACATGAAACATATTACACATAAATAACAATTTTCTTGGCTTATGTTTCTAAGCTGATTCCAAGAGAGAATGTGAGCTATAGTGATTTTCATTTTTGAAGTTGCAGTCTATATATATTATGATCATTGGTCCGTACATGAAACTGTACTAGAAACAACTGCTGAAAAAGTTCGATAAGAAATACAACAAAAGTTCAGAGAAGAATCAGGTGTTTACCAGGAATCGACAAGAATTCATTACTGATGCCGCGCGATATGCACCCAACAAAATCTCCGCGATATCCTTCAGATGTGCAATACAAAATACTTCTTTGCAAGAACAGCTCTTAACAAAATTATACCAGTTTGGAAAAGTGCGTTTGTTGGTATTTTGAACACATCCAAAGCTAGGATCCGTAACATTTCAAAAAATTTTGCCAAAAGTAGAGAGCAACCCATTGAAAATCAATTTAAAATAAAAATACTGTGAAACTGTCTGCGGTGATGACCTTTATTAATTCGTTCAAAGCACTTGAGTCTCATTACTGTAGAGCACGAATTGATCGTATTCATGTTTCTTGAGTCACTAAAAGAGGGAGACTCTTCCTTTCGAGAAGTGTTTGTTAAGAAATCTGACATTAACTTGAAATAATAAAAGCTGCAACTGATTTCAACCAAAGATTACCGAAAGAAACCTACATAAACTTGAAGTGAAAAGTTTTTATAATCTGCTGATAGCGAATACTCATTATGCGATCCTTGTATTATCATTTATTTGCCAGAAAAATTGAGTTTTACCAAAGGTTCCCTATCAAGAGGCATATTATGGTAGCCAAATTTACATATAAAATTTCACAATCGTGGAGGGTCCTTCAACATTTTATGTAACACAAAAGTAAATTAATACTGCTGGACTGAAAATTTATACCGAAAAGGCTCAAATGAAATAGCATCACCAGAAATAGCTGCCACCAGCGACTACAAGCGAACTGAACGCCTTTTCTTTGGTTGAAGGGTGTTATTTATCAGATAGTTCTCTTGTAAAAAATCGACTGCTAAGAAAGGAAAGAAAGTAATTTGTTGGACATTCCATTTAGAAAAATCGAAAACTGCAAGGAGAATTTCAATGCTTATATTCTGAATAAGCAGAAATTTCTTGAATACTTCCGCGTTGTATAAAAGTTCTTCCATTTTAAGCCTGAATTTTTTTAAAGGGCAAGTTTTCACACTTAATGGCTTCTTAGAAAGTGATAATCCTCATTCGAATTTTTGTCCATATTTTACTCTTACATTTTCCATAATAGAACTTGATACTAGTAATTATTCTTTCACTTCAAATTTTGTAGAGACTCTGCTTTACGGTATTCAGGAAGAACATGTTTTCACCTTCAGATCTCGGTTTTGGATTTTTTTATTTCATCTCGAAAGGTATCCCTGAAACACTTCTACTTTCTTTAAAGCATCCTCCACAGTCATTAGAGACGGCTTTATGAGTTTCTTTGAAAATGTGTGGGTTCACAATAAAATTAAAATCCAAATATCTAAGTTGTATTTTTCTTCATTTTTTAATTTATTTTTTGAATTTCTTAACTGACTTTGCTTCACAACTTCCATTCAATTCTATTATTTTTTTTACGACCATTTTTCTGAAGCTTCTAGCGACTAAAATCAAACCGACGCGTTCACTCAAGATTTGGACTCGCGAATTCTCATCGAATCGCTTATTGGCAGCCCTTAGTATGAATAGATCTATGAAAACAATGCGCTTGATTTGGCAGTGAGGGGTAGCAACTGGCAGCGATTGGCAATATCGCTTAGCATAAACGCAACCTTAGACTATTTGCGGATGGCTAAAGTGGAAAAAAAACTATACTATAATTAGTTTGTGTTCCTTCTAGTTGGGATTCGCTTCAGAAAACTTCCAAAAAGTGGAATAAATTTTTCCAGTTGTTGGAGATTCCCTTTCTACCACCAGATCGAGCATTTGGTCTAATTGAACAATAGATAAAGAAACATGAAATTATTATACAATCTACCAAATATCTAAAAAATTTTCAAAAAAATTTGGCCATACTTTTCGATTAGAAAAACATGTCGAAGTGAGAGATTGGAGGTCGGCTTTAACTTCTGCCTTTAAAATATGTTCATCCTGGCACTTTAAATTTAAAGGATACAAGAGAGAATAATAATTTACAGAATTACCCGGTAAAATTATGATTCAAGGCCAACCTAATTATTGCTCTGATATATCGGGGTCCGTAAATCGTTATTTAAAAAAATGAAAAACTTCAAAGACATTAATCCTGCGTTCATCTGTCCAGGAGTTTTAATAAATGAATTAAAACTGAAAGATGTGGAACATCCTCTGGAAAAACATTTTGGTACTAATTGGCATGAAGTCCTAGGCATCGAGCTTTATAATAATCTGTGTTCGGTGATCTGCTCCAAGCGAAAAAGATCAATTTAGTGCTATGCTCTACTTGCTCTTTTTCTGTTTGATGAAAAAAGAGTAGATTTGGATACATTTCGAATTTCCAAAGAACTTGCAAACTTGCTCGAATCAGAGCAGAGTTTTTTTCAGGTTTTTTGTTTGCTTCTCCAAACAAAAGTAAATACCTCCATTCTATAATTAAAAAAAAAACACGTTACCTAACATTTTTCTAACATGAAATAAAAGCAAATTATTTTAAATATAACATTTTCAGAAATGCTAAGAAAAAAAACTATTTCCTAATTAATTTTTATAGTTAAAACGAAAGTTGTTGAATTTTTTTAATTCCTCTTCCTCGGAGATATTAACTTCTATTCATTTGGAAGACTTCCCTCTCTACCTTAAAATTTATTGTCTTGTATTATTAACTAAATAAAACGAAAAGAAATTTACTATGAAGCAGCTTTGGAGAATGTGACTTTTATAGCGCAGTAATACTTTGCTACTTAAACAGCGGGAAATTTATAGAGATCATGGAGTGCTTCAAATTTCAAGAGTTCCGAAAAAACCACTAAAAGCCGTTCAATACTGAAGCAATTAAATGGTTTTGAATCTACATTAATCAGTAGGTGCGGTTATCATTATGTAACGATTAATATCTCTACTGAAAAAACTTTGCTATCATATAATTAGAAAAGGAACAAAAATTCTAAAAGTTGTACAAAAAAATAACCAAAATTGCAATGGCATAGGGAAATACATACTTGATCCAATGGTGCAGTGTACCACACGTCAGAACAGTCTTTCTTCCCATCAATCACATAACAAACAGTGTTATCGAAACGAACACGTTCAGAGACACCATCCTCGCTAACATTTGACGAATCTAATTGCTAATAGCAACACAACATAATTAAAAGAGACAAATCACAAACGGCACAAATATTTTAAATACCTGCTTATAACTAAGAATAGAACCGGCAAGAGCACGCGTTGATGCTGTATCATTTAGAGTATTCCCAGATTTTTCACTGACGCAGGTTACAGCTGAGGCTGTTTCAGAAGAACTGACATCAGCTTGCACTTCTAATCGATGACCAGTTATACTTCCGGCAAGTGCAGTCGTTGATTCTCGATTGGAAGCATGTGCAACACCAAATGTTGTATTTTGACCAGATACACCAATGTGGCTTCCACTTGCAACGCTCAAACTAACTTCACCGATACTTGTAGCTCCGATTCTTGACACGGCGTCCACACTTGCTCCATCACCTTGATTGCGAAGATGATTATCCTCTTCTTCTTCATCGAATTCAAATTTGAAACCATCACGTGTTGTAGATACTCCGCATCCAGCTCGACATAGAGAAACAGGTACCACGCCGTAAACGTAAAATAGAAGTATTGGTACTCCGATTGCGACTGCCAGCCCTGCTAACACTGGTGACACTAAAACCTGAAATTTGGAGAATTTTTTGTTTTGTTTACTTTCCACAAATAACATTTATACAATTTATAAAATTGTATTGAATAAAATTTATACAATTTTCCGACTTACAACTAAGATGAAATTTTTTTTAACTTCGAAATTTCAATCCAAAAAAATTTTCGTAAAGGCTATTGCAGACCAACGCGAAGCAACAGTGAACCTTTCTTATGCGCGAAATTGTCGATTTGAATGTACACGGCGATATGTGGGAGTATTCACACTGACGCGAATATGTCGCGCATACAACTACCAAACTGCAGCGATTTATTTACATTGGCGGCGTGCACGGTTTTATTTGCTGTCGCCAGTTACTCCTCAGTGACTTTATTATGGCATTTACGGCAAAATTTATCGAATTAGTAAAAAAATTATGATTTAACGTATGAAAACTACAAAAACGTGAGAAAGAAGGATTAAGCGTGGGATTAGATTGGTGTAGATTTGAAAGATTTGGATTTGCTTAAAAAATCAACAATTTTTTTGTTGTTGCAAATACTAAATACCAAATTTTTCCCTCGTTTTGGATCAGTTTTCATTGGAGTGAACACGTTTTCTTGGGATTCTGATTTTGTCTGATGACACGCTTTGGTGTGGATAGATATGCAAAGTTCTTTGTTGCAACCATTACGATTCGTACACGAAATTTTTGTCGTCGGCACCGGTACGAATATTTCGCGTTGGTCTACGAGAAAAGCATTTACAATAAGATTATTGTTTTTGAAGTGAAAACTTCTTTAGCGGCGTTGTACACTTTTTTTGTAATGGGTAAAAAATGTTAAACTCGCGTCAGGGACACGTGACCTGATCGAAAATTCGTAAGACGGATGGAGAGTAGACTTAATATATAC